>JAPFFH010000769.1:0-23301 GCA_029030765.1 Salix suchowensis | reverse complement strand
ACCCATAAACTTGAACTCTAATACCAACTAAAAGGTATTGGATATGAACAAGGTTAGAAATCTAAGGCTAATAATAATTTAAAATGGGGCTCGTCGAGTCAAGACCAATTTGTCCGAAAATCCAAGGCTAACACCCCCTCCAAAAACCAAGTTCTATCATTTTAGGGGGAAAGTCTATTACCCATAAACTTGAAGTCTAATACCAACTAAAAGGTATTGGATATGAACAAGGTTAGAAATCTAAGGCTAATAATCATTTAAAATGGGGCACGTCGAGTCAGGACTAATTTGTCCAAAAATCCAAGGCTAACACCCCCTCCAAAAACCAAGTTCTATCATTTTAGGGGGAAAAGTCTATTACCCATAAATTTGAAGTCTAATACCAACTAAAAGGGTTTGGATATGAACAAGGTTAGAAATCTAAGGCTAATACTCATTTAAAATGGGGCTCGTCGAGTCAGGACCAATTTGTCCCAAAATCCAAGGCTAACACCCCCTCCAAAAACCAAGTTCAATCATTTTTGGGGGAAAAGTCTATTACCCATAAATTTGAAGTCTAATACCAACTAAAAGGGATTGGATATGAACAAGGTTAGAAATATAAGGCTAATAATCATTTAAAATGGAGCACGTCGAGTCAGGACCAATTTGTCCGAAAATCCAAGGCTAACACCCCCTCCAAAAACCAAGTTCTATCATTTTAGGGGGAAAAGTCTATTACCCATAAATTTGAAGTCTAATACCAACTAAAATGGCTTGGATATGAACAAGGTTAGAAATCTAAGGCTAATACTCATTTAAAATGGGGCTCGTCGAGTCAGACCAATTTGTCCCAAAAATCCAAGGCTAACACCCCTCCAAAAACCAAGTTCAATCATTTTTGGGGGAAAAGTCTATTACCCATAAATTTGAAGTCTAATACCAACTAAAAGGGATTGGATATGAACAAGGTTAGAAATCTAAGGCTAATACTCATTTAAAATGGGGCTCATCGAGTCAGGACCAATTTGTCCGAAAATCCAAGGCTAACACCCCCTCCAAAAACCAAGTTCTATCATTTTTGGGGGAAAAGTCTATTACCCATAAATTTGAAGTCTAATACCAACTAAAAGGGATTGGATATGAACAAGGTTAGAAATCTAACGCTAATACTCATTTAAAATGGGGCTCATCGAGTTAGGACCAATTTGTCCGAAAATCCAAGGCTAACACCCCCTCCAAAAACCAAGTTCAATCATTTTTGGGGGAAAAGTCTATACCCATAAATTTGAAGTCTAATACCAACTAAAAGGTATTGGATATGAACAAGGTTAAAATTCTAAGGCTAATACTCATTTAAAATGGGGCTCGTGAAGTCAGGACCAATTTGTCCGAAAATCCAAGGCTAACATCCCCTCCAAAAACCAAGTTCTATCATTTTTGGGGGAAAAGTCTATTACCCATAAATTTGAAGTCTAATACCAACTAAAAGGGATTGGCTATGAACAAGGTTACAAATCTAAGGCTAATAATCATTTAGAATGGGGATCGTCAAGTCAGGACCAATTTGTCCGAAAATCCAAGGCTAACACCCCCTCCAAAAACCAAGTTTAATCATTTTTGGGGGAAAAGTCTATTATCCATAAACTTGAACTCTAATACCAACTAAAAGGTATTGGATATGAACAAGGTTAGAAATCTAAGGCTAATACTCATTTAAAATGGGGCTCGTCAAGTCAGGACCAATTTGTCCGAAAATCCAAGGCTAACACCCCCTCCAAAAACCAAGTTTAATCATTTTTGGGGGAAAAGTCTATTACCCATAAATTTGAAGTCTAATACCAACTAAAAGGTATTGGATATGAACAAGGTTAGAAATCTAAGGCTAATACTCATTTAAAATGGGGCTCGTCAAGTCAGGACCAATTTATCCGAAAATCCAAGGCTAACACCCCCTCCAAAAACCAAGTTCTATCATTTTTTGGGGGAACGTCTATTACCCATAAATTTGAAGTCTAATACCAACTAAAAGGGATTGGATATGAACAAGGTTACAAATCTAAGGCTAATACTCATTTAAAATGGGGCTCGTCAAGTCAGGACCAATTTGTCCGAAAATCCAAGGCTAACACCCCCTCCAAAAACCAAGTTTAATCATTTTTGGGGGAAAAGTCTATTATCCATAAATTTGAAGTCTAATACCAACTAAAAGGTATTGGATATGAACAAGGTTAGAAATCTAAGGCTAATACTCATTTAAAATGGGGCTCGTCAAGTCAGGACCAATTTGTCTGAAAATCCAAGGCTAACACCCCCTCCAAAAACCATGTTCTATCATTTTAGGGGGAAAAGTCTATTACCCATAAACTTGAAGTCTAATACCAACTAAAAGTATTGGATATGAACAAGGTTAGAAATCTAACGCTAATACTGATTTAAAATGGGGCTCGTCGAGTCAGGACCAATTTGTCCGAAAATCCAAGGCTAACACCCCCTCCAAAAACCAAGTTCTATCATTTTTTGGGGGAAAGTCTATTACCCATAAATTTGAAGTCTAATACCAACTAAAAGGGATTGGATATGAACAAGGTTACAAATCTAAGGCTAATACTCATTTAGAATGGGGATCGTCAAGTCTGGACCAATTTGTCCGAAAATCCAAGGCTAACACCCCCTCCAAAAACCAAGTTTAATCATTTTTGGGGGAAAAGTCTATTATCCATAAACTTGAACTCTAATACCAACTAAAAGGTATTGGATATGAACAAGGTTAGAAATCTAAGGCTAATACTCATTTAAAATGGGACTCGTGAAGTCAGGACCAATTTGTCCGAAAATCCAAGGCTAACACCCCCTCCAAAAACCAAGTTCAATCATTTTAGGGGGAAAAGTCTATTACCCATAAATTTGAAGTCTAATACCAACTAAAAGGGATTGGATATGAACAAGGTTAGAAATCTAAGGCTAATACTCATTTAAAATGGGGCTCGTCAAGTCAGGACCAATTTGTCCGAAAATCCAAGGCTAACACCCCCTCCAAAAACCAAGTTCTATCATTTTTTGGGGGAACGTCTATTACCCATAAATTTGAAGTCTAATACCAACTAAAAGGGATTGGCTATGAACAAGGTTACAAATCTAAGGCTAATACTCATTTAAAATGGGGCTCGTCAAGTCAGGACCAATTTGTCCGAAAATCCAAGGCTAACACCCCCTCCAAAAACCAAGTTTAATCCTTTTTGGGGGAAAAGTTTATTACCCATAAATTTCAAGTCTAATACCAACTAAAAGGGCTTGGATATGAACAAGGTTAGAAATCTAAGGCTAATACTCATTTAAAATGGGGCTCGTCGAGTCAGGACCAATTTGTCCCAAAATCCAAGGCTAACACCCCCTCCAAAAACCATGTTCTATCATTTTAGGGGGAAAAGTCTATTACCCATAAACTTGAAGTCTAATACCAACTAAAAGGGATTGGCTATGAACAAGGTTACAAATCTAAGGCTAATACTCATTTAAAATGGGGCTCATCAAGTCAGGGCCAATTTGTCCAAAAATCCAAGGCTAACACCCCCTCCAAAAACCAAGTTTAATCATTTTTGGGGGAAAAGTCTATTATCCATAAATTTGAAGTCTAATACCAACTAAAAGGGATTGGATATGAACAAGGTTAGAAATCTAAGGCTAATACTCATTTAAAATGGGGCTCGTCAAGTCGAGACCAATTTGTCCGAAAATCCAAGGCTAACACCCCCTCCAAAAACCAAGTTCAATCATTTTTTGGGGGGAAAAGTCTATTACCCTATAAATTTGAAGTCTAATACCAACTAAAAGGTATTGGATATGAACAAGGTTAGAAAATCTAAGGCTAATACTCATTTAGAAATGGGGATCGTCAAGTCGGGACCAATTTGTCCGAAAATCCAAGGCTAACACCCCTCCAAAAACCAAAGTTCAATCATTTTTTGGGGGAAAAGTCTATTACCCATAAATTTGAAGTCTAATACCAACTAAAAGGGATTGGCTATGAACAAGGTTACAAATCTAAGGCTAATACTCATTTAGAATGGGGATCGTCAAGTCAGGACCAATTTGTCCGAAAATCCAAGGCTAACACCCCCTCCAAAAACCAAGTTCAATCATTTTAGGGGGAAAAGTCTATTACCCATAAATTTGAAGTCTAATACCAACTAAAAGGGATTGGATATGAACAAGGTTAGAAATCTAAGGCTAATACTCATTTAAAATGGGGCTCGTCAAGTCAGGACCAATTTGTCCGAAAATCCAAGGCTAACACCCCCTCCAAAAACCAAGTTCTATCATTTTTTGGGGGAACGTCTATTACCCATAAATTTGAAGTCTAATACCAACTAAAAGGGATTGGCTATGAACAAGGTTACAAATCTAATGCTAATACTCATTTAAAATGGGGCTCGTCAAGTCAGCACCAATTTGTCCGAAAATCCAAGGCTAACACCCCCTCCAAAAAACAAGTTTAATCATTTTTGGGGGAAAAGTCTATTATCCATAAATTTGAAGTCTAATACCAACTAAAAGGGATTGGCTATGAACAAGGTTACAAATCTCAGGCTAATACTCATTTAAAATGGGGTCGTCAAGTCAGGACCAATTTGTCCGAAAATCCAAGGCTAACACCCCCTCCAAAAACCAAGTTTAATCATTTTTGGGGGAAAAGTCTATTATCCATAAACTTGAAGTCTAATACCAACTAAAAGGGATTGGATATGAACAAGGTTAGAAATCTAAGGCTAATACTCATTTAAAATGGGGCTCGTCAAGTCAGGACAAATATGTCCGAAAATCCAAGGCTAACACCCCCTCCAAAAACCAAGTTCAATCATTTTTTGGGGGAAAGTCTAGTACCCATAAATTTGAAGTCTAATACCAACTAAAAGGGATTGGCTATGAACAAGGTTACAAATCTAAGGCTAATACTCATTTAGAATGGGGATCGTCAAGTCAGGACCAATTTGTCCGAAAATCCAAGGCTAACACCCCCTCCAAAAACCAAGTTCAATCATTTTAGGGGGAAAAGTCTATTACCCATAAATTTGAAGTCTAATACCAACTAAAAGGGATTGGATATGAACAAGGTTAGAAATCTAAGGCTAATACTCATTTAAAATGGGGCTCGTCAAGTCAGGACCAATTTGTCCGAAAAATCCAAGGCTAACACCCCCTCCAAAAACCAAGTTCTATCATTTTTTGGGGGAACGTCTATTACCCATAAATTTGAAGTCTAATACCAACTAAAAGGGATTGGCTATGAACAAGGTTACAAATCTAATGCTAATACTCATTTAAAATGGGGCTCGTCAAGTCAGCACCAATTTGTCCGAAAATCCAAGGCTAACACCCCCTCCAAAAAACCAAGTTTAATCATTTTTGGGGGAAAAGTCTATTATCCATAAATTTGAAGTCTAATACCAACTAAAAGGGATTGGCTATGAACAAGGTTACAAATCTCAGGCTAATACTCATTTAAAATGGGGTCGTCAAGTCAGGACCAATTTGTCCGAAAATCCAAGGCTAACACCCCCTCCAAAAACCAAGTTTAATCATTTTTGGGGGAAAAGTCTATTATCCATAAACTTGAAGTCTAATACCAACTAAAAGGGATTGGATATGAACAAGGTTAGAAATCTAAGGCTAATACTCATTTAAAATGGGGCTCGTCAAGTCAGGACAAATATGTCCGAAAATCCAAGGCTAACACCCCCTCCAAAAACCAAGTTCAATCATTTTTTGGGGGAAAGTCTAGTACCCATAAATTTGAAGTCTAATACCAACTAAAAGGGATTGGCTATGAACAAGGTTACAAATCTAAGGCTAATACTCATTTAAAATGGGGCTCGTCAAGTCAGGACCAATTTGTCCGAAAATCCAAGGCTAACACCCCCTCCAAAAACCAAGTTTAATCATTTTTGGGGGAAAAGTCTATTATCCATAAATTTGAAATCTAATACCAACTAAAAGGTATTGGATATGAACAAGGTTAGAAATCTAAGGCTAATACTCATTTAAAATGGGGCTCGTCAAGTCAGGACCAATTTGTCTAAAAATCCAAGGCTAACACCCCCTCCAAAAACCAAGTTCTATCATTTTAGGGGGAAAAGTCTATTACCCATATATTTGAAGTCTAATACCAACTAAAAGGGATTGGATATGAACAAGTTTAGAAATCTAAGGCTAATACTCATTTAAAATGGGGCTCGTCAAGTCAGGACAAATATGTCCGAAAATCCAAGGCTAACACCCCCTCCAAAAACCAAGTTCAATCATTTTTTGGGGGAAAGTCTAGTACCCATAAATTTGAAGTCTAATACCAACTAAAAGGGATTGGCTATGAACAAGGTTACAAATCTAAGGCTAATACTCATTTAAAATGGGGCTCGTCAAGTCAGGACCAATTTGTCCGAAAATCCAAGGCTAACACCCCCTCCAAAAACCAAGTTTAATCATTTTTTGGGGGGAAAAGTCTATTATCCCATAAATTTGAAATCTAATACCAACTAAAAGGTATTGGATATGAACAAGGTTAGAAATCTAAGGCTAATACTCATTTAAAATGGGGCTCGTCAAGTCAGGACCAATTTGTCTAAAAATCCAAGGCTAACACCCCCTCCAAAAACCAAGTTCTATCATTTTAGGGGGAAAAGTCTATTACCCATAAATTTGAAGTCTAATACCAACTAAAAGGGATTGGATATGAACAAGGTTAGAAATCTAACGCTAATACTCATTTAAAATGGGGCTCGTCGAGTCAGGACCAATTTGTCCGAAAAATCCAAGGCTAACACCCCCTCCAAAAACCAAGTTCAATCATTTTTGGGGGAAAAGTCTATTACCCATAAACTTGAACTCTAATACCAACTAAAAGGTATTGGATATGAACAAGGTTAGAAATCTAAGGCTAATACTCATTTAAAATGGGGCTCATCAAGTCAGGACCAATTTGTCCGAAAATCCAAGGCTAACACCCCCTCCAAAAACCAAGTTCTATCATTTTTTGGGGGAAAGTCTATTACCCATAAATTTGAAGTCTAATACCAACTAAAAGGGATTGGATATGAAGAAGGTTAGAAATCTAAGGCTAATACTCATTTAAAATGGGGCTCGTCAAGTCAGGACCAATTTGTCCGAAAAATCCAAGGCTAACACCCCCTCCAAAAACCAAGTTCTATCATTTTTTGGGGGAACGTCTATTACCCATAAATTTGAAGTCTAATACCAACTAAAAGGGATTGGCTATGAACAAGGTTACAAATCTAAGGCTAATACTCATTTAAAATGGGGCTCGTCAAGTCGAGACCAATTTGTCCGAAAAATCCAAGGCTAACACCCCCTCCAAAAACCAAGTTTAATCATTTTTGGGGGGGAAAAGTCTATTATCCATAAATTTGAAATCTAATACCAACTAAAAGGGTATTGGATATGAACAAGGTTAGAAATCTAAGGCTAATACTCATTTAAAATGGGGCTCGTCAAGTCAGACCAATTTGTCCGAAAAATCCAAGGCTAACACCCCCTCCAAAAACCAAGTTCTATCATTTTTAGGGGGAAAAGTCTATTACCCATAAATTTGAAGTCTAATACCAACTAAAAGGGATTGGATATGAACAAGGTTAGAAATCTAAGGCTAATACTCATTTAAAATGGGGCTCGTCAAGTCGGGACCAATTTGTCCGAAAAATCCAAGGCTAACACCCCCTCCAAAAACCAAGTTCAATCATTTTTGGGGGAAAAGTCTATTACCCATAAATTTGAAGTCTAATACCAACTAAAAGGGTATTGGATATGAACAAGGTTAGAAATCTAAGGCTAATACTCATTTAAAATGGGGCTCGTCAAGTCGAGACCAATTTGTCCGAAAATCCAAGGCTAACACCCCCTCCAAAAACCAAGTTCTATCATTTTTTGGGGGGAAAAGTCTATTACCCATAAATTTGAAGTCTAATACCAACTAAAAGGGATTGGATATGAACAAGGTTAGAAATCTAAGGCTAATACTCATTTAAAATGGGGCTCGTCAAGTCGTGACCAATTTGTCCGAAAAATCCAAGGCTAACACCCCCTCCAAAAACCAAGTTCTATCATTTTTTGGGGGAAAAGTCTATTACCCATAAATTTGAAGTCTAATACCAACTAAAAGGGATTGGATATGAACAAGGTTAGAAATCTAAGGCTAATACTCATTTAAAATGGGGCTCGTCAAGTCAGACCAATTTGTCCGAAAAATCCAAGGCTAACACCCCCTCCAAAAACCAAGTTCTAATCATTTTTGGGGGAAAAGTCTATTACCCATAAATTTGAAGTCTAATACCAACTAAAAGGGATTGGATATGAACAAGGTTAGAAATCTAAGGCTAATACTCATTTAAAATGGGGCTCGTCAAGTCGAGACCAATTTGTCCGAAAAATCCAAGGCTAACACCCCCTCCAAAAACCAAGTTCTAATCATTTTTGGGGGAAAAGTCTATTACCCATAAATTTGAAGTCTAATACCAACTAAAAGGGATTGGATATGAACAAGGTTAGAAATCTAAGGCTAATACTCATTTAAAATGGGGCTCGTCAAGTCGGGACCAATTTGTCCGAAAAATCCAAGGCTAACACCCCCTCCAAAAACCAAGTTCAATCATTTTTTGGGGGAAAAGTCTATTACCCATAAATTTGAAGTCTAATACCAACTAAAAGGGATTGGCTATGAACAAGGTTACAAATCTAAGGCTAATACTCATTTAAAATGGGGCTCGTCAAGTCAGACCAATTTGTCCGAAAAATCCAAGGCTAACACCCCCTCCAAAAACCAAGTTCTAATCATTTTTTGGGGGAAAAGTCTATTACCCATAAATTTGAAATCTAATACCAACTAAAAGGTATTGGATATGAACAAGGTTAGAAATCTAAGGCTAATACTCATTTAAAATGGGGCTCGTCAAGTCGAGACCAATTTGTCCGAAAAATCCAAGGCTAACACCCCCTCCAAAAACCAAGTTCTATCATTTTTAGGGGGGAAAAGTCTATTACCCATAAATTTGAAGTCTAATACCAACTAAAAGGGATTGGATATGAACAAGGTTAGAAATCTAAGGCTAATACTCATTTAAAATGGGGCTCGTCAAGTCAGACCAATTTGTCCGAAAAATCCAAGGCTAACACCCCCTCCAAAAACCAAGTTCAATCATTTTTTGGGGGAAAAGTCTATTACCCATAAATTTGAAGTCTAATACCAACTAAAAGGGATTGGATATGAACAAGGTTAGAAATCTAAGGCTAATACTCATTTAAAATGGGGCTCGTCAAGTCAGACCAATTTGTCCGAAAAATCCAAGGCTAACACCCCCTCCAAAAACCAAGTTCTAATCATTTTTTGGGGGGAAAAGTCTATTACCCATAAATTTGAAGTCTAATACCAACTAAAAGGTATTGGATATGAACAAGGTTAGAAATCTAAGGCTAATACTCATTTAAAATGGGGCTCGTCAAGTCAGGACCAATTTGTCCAAAAATCCAAGGCTAACACCCCCTCCAAAAACCAAGTTCTATCATTTTGGGGGGAAAAGTCTATTACCCATAAATTTGAAGTCTAATACCAACTAAAAGGGATTGGATATGAACAAGGTTAGAAATCTAAGGCTAATACTCATTTAAAATGGGGCTCGTCGAGTCGAGACCAATTTGTCCGAAAAATCCAAGGCTAACACCCCTCCAAAAACCAAGTTCAATCATTTTTGGGGGGAAAAGTCTATTACCCATAAATTTGAAGTCTAATACCAACTAAAAGGTATTGGATATGAACAAGGTTAGAAATCTAAGGCTAATACTCATTTAAAATGGGGCTCGTCAAGTCAGGACCAATTTGTCCGAAAATCCAAGGCTAACACCCCCTCCAAAAACCAAGTTCTATCATTTTTGGGGGAAAAGTCTATTACCCATAAATTTGAAGTCTAATACCAACTAAAAGGGATTGGATATGAACAAGGTTAGAAATCTAAGGCTAATACTCATTTAAAATGGGGCTCGTGAAGTCGAGACCAATTTGTCCGAAAAATCCAAGGCTAACACCCCCTCCAAAAACCAAGTTCTATCATTTTTGGGGGGAAAAGTCTATTACCCATAAATTTGAAGTCTAATACCAACTAAAAGGGATTGGATATGAACAAGGTTACAAATCTAAGGCTAATACTCATTTAAAATGGGGCTCGTCGAAGTCGAGACCAATTTGTCCGAAAAATCCAAGGCTAACACCCCTCCAAAAACCAAGTTCTAATCATTTTTGGGGGAAAAGTCTATTACCCATAAATTTGAAGTCTAATACCAACTAAAAGGGTATTGGATATGAACAAGGTTAGAAATCTAAGGCTAATACTCATTTAAAATGGGGCTCGTCAAGTCAGACCAATTTGTCCGAAAAATCCAAGGCTAACACCCCCTCCAAAAACCAAGTTCTAATCATTTTTGGGGGAAAAGTCTATTACCCATAAATTTGAAGTCTAATACCAACTAAAAGGGTATTGGATATGAACAAGGTTAGAAATCTAAGGCTAATACTCATTTAAAATGGGGCTCGTCAAGTCGAGACCAATTTGTCCGAAAAATCCAAGGCTAACACCCCCTCCAAAAACCAAGTTCTATCATTTTTGGGGGAAAAGTCTATTACCCATAAATTTGAAGTCTAATACCAACTAAAAGGGATTGGATATGAACAAGGTTAGAAATCTAAGGCTAATACTCATTTAAAATGGGGCTCGTCGAGTCAAGACCAATTTGTCCGAAAATCCAAGGCTAACACCCCCTCCAAAAACCAAGTTCAATCATTTTTGGGGGAAAAGTCTATTACCCATAAATTTGAAGTCTAATACCAACTAAAAGGGATTGGATATGAACAAGGTTAGAAATCTAAGGCTAATACTCATTTAAAATGGGGCTCGTCAAGTCAGGACCAATTTGTCCGAAAATCCAAGGCTAACACCCCCTCCAAAAACCAAGTTCTATCATTTTTTGGGGGAAAAGTCTATTACCCATAAATTTGAAGTCTAATACCAACTAAAAGGGTATTGGATATGAACAAGGTTAGAAATCTAAGGCTAATACTCATTTAAAATGGGGCTCGTCAAGTCAGGACCAATTTGTCCGAAAATCCAAGGCTAACACCCCCTCCAAAAACCAAGTTCTATCATTTTTGGGGGAAAAGTCTATTACCCATAAATTTGAAGTCTAATACCAACTAAAAGGGATTGGATATGAACAAGGTTAGAAATCTAAGGCTAATACTCATTTAAAATGGGGCTCATCGAGTCAGGACCAATTTGTCCGAAAATCCAAGGCTAACACCCTCCAAAAACCAAGTTCAATCATTTTTGGGGGAAAAGTCTATTACCCATAAATTTGAAGTCTAATACCAACTAAAAGGTATTGGATATGAACAAGGTTAGAAATCTAAGGCTAATACTCATTTAAAATGGGGCTCGTGAAGTCAGGGACCAATTTGTCCGAAAATCCAAGGCTAACACCCCCTCCAAAAACCAAGTTCAATCATTTTTGGGGGAAAAGTCTATTACCCATAAATTTGAAGTCTAATACCAACTAAAAGGTATTGGATATGAACAAGGTTAGAAATCTAAGGCTAATACTCATTTAAAATGGGGCTCATCAAGTCAGGGACCAATTTGTCCGAAAAATCCAAGGCTAACACCCCCTCCAAAAACCAAGTTCTATCATTTTTTGGGGGAAAAGTCTATTACCCATAAATTTGAAGTCTAATACCAACTAAAAGGGATTGGATATGAACAAGGTTAGAAATCTAAGGCTAATACTCATTTAAAATGGGGCTCGTCAAGTCGGGACCAATTTGTCCGAAAATCCAAGGCTAACACCCCCTCCAAAAACCAAGTTCAATCATTTTTGGGGGGAAAAGTCTATTACCCATAAATTTGAAGTCTAATACCAACTAAAAGGTATTGGATATGAACAAGGTTAGAAATCTAAGGCTAATACTCATTTAAAATGGGGCTCGTGAAGTCGAGACCAATTTGTCCGAAAATCCAAGGCTAACATCCCCTCCAAAAACCAAGTTCTATCATTTTTGGGGGAAAAGTCTATTACCCATAAATTTGAAGTCTAATACCAACTAAAAGGGATTGGCTATGAACAAGGTTACAAATCTAAGGCTAATACTCATTTAAAATGGGGCTCGTCAAGTCAGGACCAATTTGTCCGAAAATCCAAGGCTAACACCCCCTCCAAAAACCAAGTTTAATCATTTTTGGGGGAAAAGTCTATTATCCATAAATTTGAAGTCTAATACCAACTAAAAGGTATTGGATATGAACAAGGTTAGAAATCTAAGGCTAATACTCATTTAAAATGGGGCTCGTCAAGTCAGGACCAATTTGTCTGAAAATCCAAGGCTAACACCCCCTCCAAAAACCAAGTTCTATCATTTTAGGGGGAAAAGTCTATTACCCATAAATTTGAAGTCTAATACCAACTAAAAGGGATTGGATATGAACAAGGTTAGAAATCTAACGCTAATACTCATTTAAAATGGGGCTCGTCGAGTCAAGACCAATTTGTCCGAAAATCCAAGGCTAACACCCCCTCCAAAAACCAAGTTCAATCATTTTAGGGGGAAAAGTCTATTACCCATAAATTTGAAGTCTAATACCAACTAAAAGCGATTGGATATGAACAAGGTTAGAAATCTAAGGCTAATACTCATTTAAAATGGGGCTCGTCAAGTCAGGACCAATTTGTCCGAAAATCCAAGGCTAACACCCCCTCCAAAAACCAAGTTCTATCATTTTTTGGGGGAAAAGTCTATTACCCATAAATTTGAAGTCTAATACCAACTAAAAGGGATTGGCTATGAACAAGGTTACAAATCTAAGGCTAATACTCATTTAAAATGGGGCTCGTCAAGTCAGGACCAATTTGTCCGAAAATCCAAGGCTAACACCCCCTCCAAAAACCAAGTTCTATCATTTTTTGGGGAAAAGTCTATTACCCATAAATTTGAAGTCTAATACCAACTAAAAGGGATTGGATATGAACAAGGTTAGAAATCTAAGGCTAATACTCATTTAAAATGGGGCTCGTCGAGTCGGGACCAATTTGTCCGAAAATCCAAGGCTAACACCCCTCCAAAAACCAAGTTCAATCATTTTTGGGGGAAAAGTCTATTACCCATAAATTTGAAGTCTAATACCAACTAAAAGGTATTGGATATGAACAAGGT
This sequence comes from Salix suchowensis, assembly GCA_029030765.1. Lineage (NCBI taxonomy): Eukaryota > Viridiplantae > Streptophyta > Magnoliopsida > Malpighiales > Salicaceae > Salix > Salix suchowensis. The sequence goes on along the minus strand of JAPFFH010000769.1, from coordinate 10,061 downwards.
TAGAAATCTAAGGCTAATACTCATTTAAAATGGGGCTCGTGAAGTCAGGACCAATTTGTCCGAAAATCCAAGGCTAACATCCCCTCCAAAAACCAAGTTCTATCATTTTTGGGGGGAAAAGTCTATTACCCATAAATTTGAAGTCTAATACCAACTAAAAGGGATTGGCTATGAACAAGGTTACAAATCTAAGGCTAATACTCATTTAAAATGGGGCTCGTCAAGTCAGGACCAATTTGTCCGAAAATCCAAGGCTAACACCCCCTCCAAAAACCAAGTTTAATCATTTTTGGGGGAAAAGTCTATTATCCATAAATTTGAAGTCTAATACCAACTAAAAGGTATTGGATATGAACAAGGTTAGAAATCTAAGGCTAATACTCATTTAAAATGGGGCTCGTCAAGTCAGGACCAATTTGTCCCGAAAATCCAAGGCTAACACCCCCTCCAAAAACCAAGTTCTATCATTTTAGGGGGAAAAGTCTATTACCCATAAATTTGAAGTCTAATACCAACTAAAAGGGATTGGATATGAACAAGGTTAGAAATCTAACGCTAATACTCATTTAAAATGGGGCTCGTCGAGTCAAGACCAATTTGTCCGAAAATCCAAGGCTAACACCCCTCCAAAAACCAAGTTCAATCATTTTAGGGGGAAAAGTCTATTACCCATAAATTTGAAGTCTAATACCAACTAAAAGCGATTGGATATGAACAAGGTTAGAAATCTAAGGCTAATACTCATTTAAAATGGGGCTCGTCAAGTCAGGACCAATTTGTCCGAAAATCGAAGGCTAACACCCCCTCCAAAAACCAAGTTCAATCATTTTTGGGGGAAAAGTCTATTACCCATAAATTTGAAGTCTAATACCAACTAAAAGGGATTGGATATGAACAAGGTTAGAAATCTAAGGCTAATACTCATTTAAAATGGGGCTCGTCGAGTCGAGACCAATTTGTCCGAAAATCCAAGGCTAACACCCCCTCCAAAAAACCAAGTTCAATCATTTTTGGGGGAAAAGTCTATTACCCATAAAATTGAAGTCTAATACCAACTAAAAGGTATTGGATATGAACATGGTTAGAAATATAAGGCTAATACTCATTTAAAATGGGGCTCATCGAGTCAGGACCAATTTGTCCGAAAATCCAAGGCTAACACCCCCTCCAAAAACCAAGTTCAATCATTTTTGGGGGAAAAGTCTATTACCCATAAATTTGAAGTCTTATACCAACTAAAAGGGATTGTCTATGAACAAGGTTACAAATCTAAGGCTAATACTCATTTAAAATGGGGCTCATCAAGTCAGGACCAATTTGTCCGAAAATCCAAGGCTAACACCCCCTCCAAAAACCAAGTTCTATCATTTTTTAGGGGGAAAGTCTATTACCCATAAATTTGAAGTCTAATACCAACTAAAAGGGATTGGCTATGAACAAGGTTAGAAATCTAAGGCTAATACTCATTTAAAATGGGGCTCGTCGAGTCAAGACCAATTTGTCCGAAAATCCAAGGCTAACACCCCCTCCAAAAACCAAGTTCAATCATTTTTAGGGGGAAAAGTCTATTACCCATAAATTTGAAGTCTAATACCAACTAAAAGCGATTGGATATGAACAAGGTTAGAAATCTAAGGCTAATACTCATTTAAAATGGGGCTCGTCAAGTCGAGACCAATTTGTCCGAAAATCCAAGGCTAACACCCCCTCCAAAAACCAAGTTCTATCATTTTTTTGGGGGAAAAGTCTATTACCCATAAATTTGAAGTCTAATACCAACTAAAAGGGATTGGCTATGAACAAGGTTACAAATCTAAGGCTAATACTCATTTAAAATGGGGCTCGTCAAGTCAGGACCAATTTGTCCGAAAATCCAAGGCTAACACCCCCTCCAAAAACCAAGTTCTATCATTTTTTGGGGGGAAAGTCTATTACCCATAAATTTGAAGTCTAATACCAACTAAAAGGGATTGGCTATGAACAAGGTTACAAATCTAAGGCTAATACTCATTTAAAATGGGGCTCGTCAAGTCAGGACCAATTTGTCCGAAAATCCAAGGCTAACACCCCCTCCAAAAACCAAGTTCTATCATTTTTTGGGGAAAAGTCTATTACCCATAAATTTGAAGTCTAATACCAACTAAAAGGGATTGGATATGAACAAGGTTAGAAATCTAAGGCTAATACTCATTTAAAATGGGGCTCGTCGAGTCGAGACCAATTTGTCCGAAAAATCCAAGGCTAACACCCCTCCAAAAACCAAGTTCAATCATTTTTTGGGGGAAAAGTCTATTACCCATAAATTTGAAGTCTAATACCAACTAAAAGGTATTGGATATGAACAAGGTTAGAAATCTAAGGCTAATACTCATTTAAAATGGGGGCTCGTGAAGTCGGGACCAATTTGTCCGAAAATCCAAGGCTAACATCCCCTCCAAAAACCAAGTTCTATCATTTTTGGGGGGAAAAGTCTATTACCCATAAATTTGAAGTCTAATACCAACTAAAAGGGATTGGCTATGAACAAGGTTACAAATCTAAGGCTAATACTCATTTAAAATGGGGCTCGTCAAGTCAGGACCAATTTGTCCGAAAATCCAAGGCTAACACCCCCCTCCAAAAACCAAGTTTAATCATTTTTGGGGGAAAAGTCTATTATCCATAAATTTGAAGTCTAATACCAACTAAAAGGTATTGGATATGAACAAGGTTAGAAATCTAAGGCTAATACTCATTTAAAATGGGGCTCGTCAAGTCAGGACCAATTTGTCCGAAAATCCAAGGCTAACACCCCCTCCAAAAACCAAGTTCTATCATTTTTAGGGGGAAAAGTCTATTACCCATAAATTTGAAGTCTAATACCAACTAAAAGGGATTGGATATGAACAAGGTTAGAAATCTAAGGCTAATACTCATTTAAAATGGGGCTCGTCGAGTCAAGACCAATTTGTCCGAAAATCCAAGGCTAACACCCTCCAAAAACCAAGTTCAATCATTTTTAGGGGGAAAAGTCTATTACCCATAAATTTGAAGTCTAATACCAACTAAAAGCGATTGGATATGAACAAGGTTAGAAATCTAAGGCTAATACTCATTTAAAATGGGGCTCGTCGAGTCAGGACCAATTTGTCCGAAAATCCAAGGCTAACACCCCCTCCAAAAACCAAGTTCAATCATTTTTGGGGGAAAAGTCTATTACCCATAAATTGTAATTCTAATACCAACTAAAAGGTATTGGATATGAACAATGATAGAAATCTAAGGCTAAAATCATTTAAAATGGGGCTCGTGAAGTCAGGACCAATTTGTCCGAAAATCCAAGGCTAACACCCCCTCCAAAAACCAAGTTCTATCATTTTGGAGGGAAAACTCTATTACCCATAAATTTGAAGTCTAATACCAACTAAAAGGTATTGGATATGAACAAGGTTAGAAATATAATACTCATTTAAAATGGGGCTCGTCGAGTCAAGACCAATTTGACCGAAAATCCAAGGCTAACACCCCCTCCAAAAACAAAGTTCAATCATTTTTGGGGGAAAAGTCTATTACCCATAAATTTGAAGTCTAATACCAACTAAAAGGTATTGGATATGAACAAGGTTATAAATCTAAGGCTAATACTCATTTAAAATGGGGCTCGTGAAGTCAGGACCAATTTGTCCGAAAATCCAAGGCTAACACCCTCTCCAAAAACCAAGTTCTATCATTTTGGGGGGAAAAGTCTATTACCCATAAATTTGAAGTCTCATACAACTAAAAGGGATTGGATATGAACAAGGTTAGAAATCTAAGGTTAATACTCATTTAAAATGGGGCTCGTGAAGTCAGGACCAATTTGTCCGAAAATACAAAGCTAACACCCCCTCCAAAAACCAAGTTCTATCATTTTGGGGGGGAAAGTCTATTACCCATAAATTTGAAGTCGAATACCAACTAAAAGGGATTGGATATGAACAAGGTTAGAAATATAAGGCTAATACTCATTTAAAATGGGGCTGGTCGAGTCAGGACGAATTTGTCTGAAAATCCAAGGCTAACACCCCCTCCAAAAACCAAGTTCTATCATTTTGGGGGGAAAAGTCTATTACCCATAAATTTGAAGTCTAATACCAACTAAAAGGTATTGGATATGAACAAGGTTATAAATCTAAGGCTAATACTCATTTAAAATGGGGCTCGTGAAGTCAGGACCAATTTGACCGAAAATCCAAGGCTAACACCCCCTCCAAAAACCAAGTTCAATCATTTTTGGGGGAAAAGTCTATTACCCATAAGTTTGAAGTCTAATACCAACTAAAAGATATTGGATATGAACAACGTTAGAAATCTAAGGCTAATACTCATTTAAAATGGGGCTCGTCGAGTCAGGACCAATTTGTCCGAAAATCCAAGGCTAACACCCCCTCCAAAAACCAAGTTCAATCATTTTTGGGGGAAAAGTCTATTACCCATAAATTTGAATTCTAATACCAACTAAAAGGTATTGGATATGAACAAGGTTAGAAATATAATACTCATTTAAAATGGGGCTCGTCGAGTCAAGACCAATTTGACCGAAAATTCAAGGCTAACACCCCCTCCAAAAACCAAGTTCAATCATTTTTGGGGGAAAAGTCTATTACCCATAAATTTGAAGTCTAATACCAACTAAAAGGTATTGGATATGAACAAGGTTATAAATCTAAGGCTAATACTCATTTAAAATGGGGCTCGTGAAGTCAGGACCAATTTGTCCGAAAATCCAAGGCTAACACCCCCTCCAAAAACCAAGTTCTATCATTTTGGGGGGAAAAGTCTATTACCCATAAATTTGAAGTCTCATACAAATAAAAGGGATTGGATATGAACAAGGTTAGAAATCTAAGGCTAATACTCATTTAAAATGGGGCTCGTGAAGTCAGGACCAATTTGTCCGAAAATACAAAGCTAACACCCCCTCCAAAAACCAAGTTCTATCATTTTGGGGGGAAAAGTCTATTACCCATAAATTTGAAGTCGAATACCAACTAAAAGGGATTGGATATGAACAAGGTTAGAAATATAAGGCTAATACTCATTTAAAATGGGGCTGGTCGAGTCAGGACGAATTTGTCTGAAAATCCAAGGCTAACACCCCCTCCAAAAACCATGTTCTATCATTTTGGGGGGAAAAGTCTATTACCCATAAATTTGAAGTCTAATACCAACTAAAAGGTATTGGATATCAACAAGGTTATAAATCTAAGGCTAATACTCATTTAAAATGGGGCTCGTGAAGTCAGGACCAATTTGACCGAAAATCCAAGGCTAACACCCCCTCCAAAAACCAAGTTCAATCATTTTTGGGGGAAAAGTCTATTACCCATAAATTTGAAGTCTAATACCAACTAAAAGATATTGGATATGAACAACGTTAGAAATCTAAGGCTAATACTCATTTAAAATGGGGCTCGTCGAGTCAGGACCAATTTGTCCGAAAATCCAAGGCTAACACCCCCTCCAAAAACCAAGTGCAATCATTTTTGGGGGAAAAGTCTATTACCCATAAATTTGAAGTCTTATACCAACTAAAAGGGATTGTCTATGAACAAGGTTACAAATCTAAGGCTAATACTCATTTAAAATGGGGCTCATCAAGTCAGGACCAATTTGTCCGAAAATCCAAGGCTAACACCCCCTCCAAAAACCAAGTTCTATCATTTTTTAGGGGAAAGTCTATTACCATAAATTTGAAGTCTAATACCAACTAAAAGGGATTGGCTATGAACAAGGTTAGAAATCTAACGCTAATACTCATTTAAAATGGGGCTCGTCGAGTCAAGACCAATTTGTCCGAAAATCCAAGGCTAACACCCCCTCCAAAAACCAAGTTCAATCATTTTTAGGGGGAAAAGTCTATTACCCATAAATTTGAAGTCTAATACCAACTAAAAGCGATTGGATATGAACAAGGTTAGAAATCTAAGGCTAATACTCATTTAAAATGGGGCTCGTCAAGTCAGGGACCAATTTGTCCGAAAATCCAAGGCTAACACCCCCTCCAAAAACCAAGTTCTATCATTTTTTGGGGGAAAAGTCTATTACCCATAAATTTGAAGTCTAATACCAACTAAAAGGGATTGGCTATGAACAAGGTTACAAATCTAAGGCTAATACTCATTTAAAATGGGGCTCGTCAAGTCAGGACCAATTTGTCCGAAAATCCAAGGCTAACACCCCCTCCAAAAACCAAGTTCTATCATTTTTTGGGGAAAAGTCTATTACCCATAAATTTGAAGTCTAATACCAACTAAAAGGGATTGGATATGAACAAGGTTAGAAATCTAAGGCTAATACTCATTTAAAATGGGGCTCCTCGAGTCAGGACCAATTTGTCCGAAAATCCAAGGCTAACACCCCCTCCAAAAACCAAGTTCAATCATTTTTGGGGGAAAAGTCTATTACCCATAAATTTGAAGTCTAATACCAACTAAAAGGTATTGGATATGAACAAGGTTAGAAATCTAAGGCTAATACTCATTTAAAATGGGGCTCGTGAAGTCAGGACCAATTTGTCCGAAAATCCAAGGCTAACATCCCCTCCAAAAACCAAGTTCTATCATTTTGGGGGGAAAAGTCTATTACCCATAAATTTGAAGTCTAATACCAACTAAAAAGGATTGGCTATGAACAAGGTTACAAATCTAAGGCTAATACTCATTTAAAATGGGGCTCGTCAAGTCAGGACCAATTTGTCCGAAAATCCAAGGCTAACACCCCCTCCAAAAACCAAGTGCAATCATTTTTGGGGGAAAAGTCTATTACCCATAAATTTGAAGTCTTATACCAACTAAAAGGGATTGTCTATGAACAAGGTTACAAATCTAAGGCTAATACTCATTTAAAATGGGGCTCATCAAGTCAGGACCAATTTGTCCGAAAATCCAAGGCTAACACCCCCTCCAAAAACCAAGTTCTATCATTTTTTAGGGGAAAGTCTATTACCATAAATTTGAAGTCTAATACCAACTAAAAGGGATTGGCTATGAACAAGGTTAGAAATCTAACGCTAATACTCATTTAAAATGGGGCTCGTCGAGTCAAGACCAATTTGTCCGAAAATCCAAGGCTAACACCCCCTCCAAAAACCAAGTTCAATCATTTTAGGGGGAAAAGTCTATTACCCATAAATTTGAAGTCTAATACCAACTAAAAGCGATTGGATATGAACAAGGTTAGAAATCTAAGGCTAATACTCATTTAAAATGGGGCTCGTCAAGTCAGGACCAATTTGTCCGAAAATCCAAGGCTAACACCCCCTCCAAAAACCAAGTTCTATCATTTTTTGGGGGAAAGTCTATTACCCATAAATTTGAAGTCTAATACCAACTAAAAGGGATTGGCTATGAACAAGGTTACAAATCTAAGGCTAATACTCATTTAAAATGGGGCTCGTCAAGTCAGGACCAATTTGTCCGAAAATCCAAGGCTAACACCCCCTCCAAAAACCAAGTTCTATCATTTTTTGGGGAAAAGTCTATTACCCATAAATTTGAAGTCTAATACCAACTAAAAGGGATTGGATATGAACAAGGTTAGAAATCTAAGGCTAATACTCATTTAAAATGGGGCTCCTCGAGTCAGGACCAATTTGTCCGAAAATCCAAGGCTAACACCCCTCCAAAAACCAAGTTCAATCATTTTTTGGGGGAAAAAGTCTATTACCCATAAATTTGAAGTCTAATACCAACTAAAAGGTATTGGATATGAACAAGGTTAGAAATCTAAGGCTAATACTCATTTAAAATGGGGCTCGTGAAGTCAGGACCAATTTGTCCGAAAATCCAAGGCTAACATCCCCTCCAAAAACCAAGTTCTATCATTTTGGGGGGAAAAGTCTATTACCCATAAATTTGAAGTCTAATACCAACTAAAAAGGATTGGCTATGAACAAGGTTACAAATCTAAGGCTAATACTCATTTAAAATGGGGCTCGTCAAGTCAGGACCAATTTGTCCGAAAATCCAAGGCTAACACCCCCTCCAAAAACCAAGTTTAATCATTTTTGGGGGAAAAGTCTATTATCCATAAATTTGAAGTCTAATACCAACTAAAAGGTATTGGATATGAACAAGGTTAGAAATCTAAGGCTAATACTCATTTAAAATGGGGCTCGTCAAGTCAGGACCAATTTGTCTGAAAATCCAAGGCTAACACCCCCTCCAAAAACCAAGTTCTATCATTTTAGGGGGAAAAGTCTATTACCCATAAATTTGAAGTCTAATACCAACTAAAAGGGATTGGATATGAACAAGGTTAGAAATCTAACGCTAATACTCATTTAAAATGGGGCTCGTCGAGTCAAGACCAATTTGTCCGAAAATCCAAGGCTAACACCCCCTCCAAAAACCAAGTTCAATCATTTTAGGGGGAAAAGTCTATTACCCATAAATTTGAAGTCTAATACCAACTAAAAGCGATTGGATATGAACAAGGTTAGAAATCTAACGCTAATACTCATTTAAAATGGGGCTCGTCAAGTCAGGACCAATTTGTCCGAAAATCCAAGGCTAACACCCCCTCCAAAAACCAAGTTCAATCATTTTTGGGGGAAAAGTCTATTACCCATAAAATTGAAGTCTAATACCAACTAAAAGGTATTGGATATGAACATGGTTAGAAATCTAAGGCTAATACTCATTTAAAATGGGGCTCGTCGAGTCAGGACCAATTTGTCCGAAAATCCAAGGCTAACACCCCTCCAAAAACCAAGTTCAATCATTTTTTGGGGGGAAAAGTCTATTACCCATAAAATTGAAGTCTAATACCAACTAAAAGGTATTGGATATGAACATGGTTAGAAATATAAGGCTAATACTCATTTAAAATGGGGCTCATCGAGTCAGGACCAATTTGTCCGAAAATCCAAGGCTAACACCCCCTCCAAAAACCAAGTTCAATCATTTTTGGGGGAAAAGTCTATTACCCATAAATTTGAAGTCTTATACCAACTAAAAGGGATTGTCTATGAACAAGGTTACAAATCTAAGGCTAATACTCATTTAAAATGGGGCTCATCAAGTCAGGACCAATTTGTCCGAAAATCCAAGGCTAACACCCCCTCCAAAAACCAAGTTTAATCATTTTTGGGGGAAAAGTCTATTATCCATAAATTTGAAGTCTAATACCAACTAAAAGGTATTGGATATGAACAAGGTTAGAAATCTAAGGCTAATACTCATTTAAAATGGGGCTCGTCAAGTCGGGACCAATTTGTCCCGAAAATCCAAGGCTAACACCCCTCCAAAAAACCAAGTTCTATCATTTTAGGGGGAAAAAGTCTATTACCCATAAATTTGAAGTCTAATACCAACTAAAAGGGATTGGATATGAACAAGGTTAGAAATCTAACGCTAATACTCATTTAAAATGGGGCTCGTCGAGTCAAGACCAATTTGTCCGAAAATCCAAGGCTAACACCCCCTCCAAAAACCCAGTTCAATCATTTTAGGGGGAAAAGTCTATTACCCATAAATTTGAAGTCTAATACCAACTAAAAGCGATTGGATATGAACAAGGTTAGAAATCTAAGGCTAATACTCATTTAAAATGGGGCTCGTCAAGTCAGGACCAATTTGTCCGAAAATCGAAGGCTAACACCCCCTCCAAAAACCAAGTTCAATCATTTTTGGGGGAAAAGTCTATTACCCATAAATTTGAAGTCTAATACCAACTAAAAGGGATTGGATATGAACAAGGTTAGAAATCTAAGGCTAATACTCATTTAAAATGGGGCTCGTCGAGTCAGGACCAATTTGTCCGAAAATCCAAGGCTAACACCCCCTCCAAAAACCAAGTTCAATCATTTTTGGGGGAAAAGTCTATTACCCATAAAATTGAAGTCTAATACCAACTAAAAGGTATTGGATATGAACATGGTTAGAAATATAAGGCTAATACTCATTTAAAATGGGGCTCATCGAGTCAGGACCAATTTGTCCGAAAATCCAAGGCTAACACCCCCTCCAAAAACCAAGTTCAATCATTTTTGGGGGAAAAGTCTATTACCCATAAATTTGAAGTCTAATACCAACTAAAAG
>JAPFFH010000768.1:0-23465 GCA_029030765.1 Salix suchowensis | reverse complement strand
AAATCTAAGGCTAATACTCATTTAAAATTGGGCTCGTCGAGTCGGGACCAATTTGTCCGAAAATCCAAGGCTAACACCCCCTCCAAAAACCAAGTTCTATCATTTTGGGGGGAAATGTCTATTACCCATAAATTTGAAGTCTAATACCAACTAAAAGGAATTGGGTATGAACAAGGTTAGAAATCTAAGGCTAATACTCATTTAAAATGGGGCTCGTGAAGTTAGGACAAATTTGTCCGAAAATCCAAGGCTAACACCCCCTCCAAAAACCAAGTTCTATCATTTTGAGGTGAAAAGTCTATTACCCATAAATTTGAAGTCTCATACCAACTAAAAGGGATTGGATATGAACAAGGTTAGAAATCAAAGGCTAATACTCATTTAAATGGGGCTCGTCGAGTCAGGACGAATTTGTCCAAAAATCCAAGGCTAACACCCCCTCCAAAATCCAAGTTCTATCATTTTTGGGGGAAAAGTCTATTACCCATAAATTTGAAGTCTAATACCAACTAAAAGATATTGCATATGAACAAGGTTAGAAATCTAAGGCTAATACTCATTTAAAATGGGGCTCGTCGAGTCAGGACCAATTTGTCTGAAAATCCAAGGCTAACACCCCCTCCAAAAACCAAGTTCAATCATTTTTGGGGGAAAAGTCTATTACCTATAAATTTGAAGTCTAATACCAACTAAAAGGTATTGGATATGAACAAGGTTAGAAATCTAAGGCTAACAATCATTTAAAATGGGGCTCATGAAGTCAGGACCAATTTGTCCGAAAATCCAAGGCTAACACCCCCTCAAAAAACCAAGTTCTATCATTTGGCGGGAAAAGTCCATTACCCATAAATTTGAAGTCTAATACCAACTAAAAGATATTGGATATGAACAAGGTTAAAAATATAAGGCTAATACTCATTTAAAATGGGGCTCGTCGAGTCAGGACCAATTTGTCCGAAAATCCAAGGCTAACACCCCCTCCAAAAACCAAGTTCAATCATTTTTGGGGGAAAAGTCTATTACCCATAAATTTTAATTCTAATACAAACTAAAAGGTATTGGATATGAACAAGGTTAGAAATCCAAGGCTAACAATCATTTAAAATGGGGCTTGTGAAGTCAGGACCAATTTGTCTGAAAATCCAAGGCTAACACCCCCTCCAAAAACCAACTTCTATCATTTTGGGGGAAATGACTATTACCCATAAATTTGAAGTCTCATACCAACTAAAAGGGATTGGATATGAACAAGGTTATAAATCTAAGGCTAATAATCATTTAAAATGGGACTCGCCAAGTCAGGACCAATTTGTCTGAAAATCCAAGGCTAACACCCCCTCCAAAAACCAAGTTCAATCATTTTTGGGGGAAAAGTCTATTACCTATAAATTTGAAGTCTAATACCAACTAAAAAGTATTGGATATGAACAAGGTTAGAAATCTAAGGCTAACAATCATTTAAAATGGGGCTCATGAAGTCAGGACCAATTTGTCCGAAAATCCAAGGCTAACACCCCCTCCAAAAACCAAGTTCTATCATTTTGGGGGGAAAAAGTCTATTACCCATAAATGTGAAGTCTAATACCAACTAAAAGGGATTGGATATGAACAAGGTTAGAAATATAAGGCTAATACTAATTTAAAATGGGGCTGGTCGAGTCAGGACCAATTTGTCTGAAAATCCAAGGCTAACACCCCCTCCAAAAACCAAGTTCTATCATTTTGGGGGGAAAAGTCTATTACCCATAAATTTGAAGTCTAATACCAAATAAAAGATATTGGATATGAACAAGTTTAGAAATCTAAGCCTAATACTCATTTAAAATGGGACTCGTCAAGTCAGGACCAATTTGTCCGAAAATCCTAGGCTAACACCCCCTCCAAAAACCAAGTTCAATCATTTTTGGGGGAAAAATCTATTACCCATAAATTTGAAGTCTAATACCAACTAAAAGGTATTGGATATGAACAAGGTTATAAATCTAAGGCTAATACTCATTTAAAATGGGGCTCGTGAAGTCAGGACCAATTTGTCCGAAAATCCAAGGCTAACACCCCTTCCAAAAACCAAGTTCTATCATTTTGGGGGGAAAAGTCTATTACCCATAAATTTGAAGTCTAATACCAACTAAAAGGAATTGGGTATGAACAAGGTTTGAAATCTAAGGCTAATACTCATTTAAAATGGGGCTCGTGAAGTTAGGACCAATTTGTCCGAAAATCCAAGGCTAACACCCCCTCCAAAAACCAAGTTCAATCATTTTTTGGGGAAATGTCTATTACCCATAAATTTGAAGTCTAATACCAACTAAAAGGTATTGGATATGAACTAGGTTAGAAATCAAAGCCTATTACTCATTTAAAATTGGGCTCGTCGAATAAGGATCAATTTGTCCGAAAATCCAAGGCTAACACCCCCTCCAAAAACCAAGTTCTATCATTTTTGGGGGAAAATGTCTATTACCCATAAATTTGAAGTCTAATACCAACTAAAAGGAATTGGGTATGAACAAGGTTAGAAATCTAAGGCTAATACTCATTTAAAATGGGGCTCGTGAAGTTAGGACCAATTTGTCCGAAAATCCAAGGCTAACACCCCCTCCAAAAACCAAGTTCTATCATTTTGGGGGGAAAAGTCTATTACCCATAAATTTGAAGTCTCATACAAACTAAAAGGGATTGGATATGAACAAGGTTATAAATCCAAGGCTAATACTCATTTAAAATGGGGATCGTGAAGTCAGGACCAATTTGTCCGAAAATCCAAGGCTAACACCCCCTCCAAAAACCAAGTTCTATCATTTTGGGGGGAAAAGTCTATTACCCATAAATTTGAAGTCTAATACCAACTAAAAGATATTGGATATGAACAAGATTAGAAATCTAAGCCTAATACTCATTTAAAATAGGGCTCGTCGAGTCAGGACCAATTTGTCCGAATATCCTAGGCTAACACCCCCTCCAAGAACCAAGTTCAATCATTTTTGGGGGAAAAATCTATTACCCATAAATTTGAAGTCTAATACCAAGTAAAAGGTATTGGATATGAACAAGGTTATAAATCTAAGGCTAATACTCATTTAAAATGGGGCTCGTGAAGTGAGGACCAATTTGTCCGAAAATCCAAGGCTAACACCCCTTCCAAAAACCAAGTTCAATCATTTTTGGGAGAAAAGTCTATTACCCATAAATTTGAAGTCTAATACCAAATAAAAGGTATTGGATATGAACAAGGTTATAAATCTAAGCCTAATACTCATTTAAAATGGGGCTCGTCGAGTCAGGACCAATTTGTCCGAAAATCCAAGGCTAACACCCCCTCCAAAAACCAAGTTCAATCATTTTTGGGAGAAAAGTCTATTACCCATAAATTTGAAGTCTAATACCAAATAAAAGGTATTGGATATGAACAAGGTTATAAATCTAAGCCTAATACTCATTTAAAATGGGGCTCGTAAAGTCAGGACCAATTTGTCCGAAAATCCAAGGCTAACACCCCCTCTAAAAACCAAGTTCTATCATTTTGGGGGGAAAAGTCTATTACCCATAAATTTGAAGTCTCATACAAACTAAAAGGGATTGGATATGAACAAGGTTATAAATCCAAGGCTAATACTCATTTAAAATGGGGCTCGTGAAGTCAGGACCAATTTGTCCGAAAATCCAAGGCTAACACCCCCTCCAAAAACCAAGTTCTATCATTTTGGGGGGAAAAGTCTATTACCCATAAATTTGAAGTCTAATACCAATTAAAAGATATTGGATATGAACAAGATTAGAAATCTAATCCTAATACTCATTTAAAATGGGGCTCGTCGAGTCAGGACCAATTTGTCCGAAAATCCTAGGCTAACACCCCCTCCAAAAACCAAGTTCAATCATTTTTGGGGGAAAAATCTATTACCCATAAATTTGAAGTCTAATACCAACTAAAAGGTATTGGATATGAACAAGGTTATAAATCTAAGGCTAATACTCATTTAAAATGGGGCTCGTGAAGTGAGGACCAATTTGTCCGAAAAATCCAAGGCTAACATCCCTCCAAAAACCAAGTTCTATCATTTTGGGGGGGAAAAGTCTATTACCCATAAATGTGAAGTCTAATACCAACTAAAAGGGATTGGATATGAACAAGGTTATAAATCTAAGGCTAATAATCATTTAAAATAGGGGCTCGTCAAGTCAGGGACCAATTTGTCCGAATATCCAAGGCTAACACCCCTCCAAAAACCAAGTTCAATCATTTTTGGGAGAAAAGTCTATTACCCATAAAATTGAAGTCTAATACCAACTAAAAGTTATTGGATATGAACAAGGTTAGAAATCTAAGCCTAATACTCATTTAAAATGGGGCTCGTCGAGTCAGGACCAATTTGTCCGAAAATCCTAGGCTAACACCCCCTCCAAAAACCAAGTTCAATCATTTTTGGGGGAAAAGTCTATTACCCATAAATTTTAATTCTAATACAAACTAAAAGGTATTGGATATGAACAAGGTTAGAAATCCAAGGCTAACAATCATTTAAAATGGGGCTCGTGAAGTCAGGACCAATTTGTCTGAAAATCCAAGGCTAACACCCCCTCCAAAAACCAACTTCTATCATTTTGGGGGAAATGACTATTACCCATAAATTTGAAGTCTCATACCAACTAAAAGGGATTGGATATGAACAAGGTTATAAATCTAAGGCTAATAATCATTTAAAATGGGACTCGCCAAGTCAGGACCAATTTGTCTGAAAATCCAAGGCTAACACCCCCTCCAAAAACCAAGTTCAATCATTTTTGGGGGAAAAGTCTATTACCTATAAATTTGAAGTCTAATACCAACTAAAAGGTATTGGATATGAACAAGGTTAGAAATCTAAGGCTAACAATCATTTAAAATGGGGCTCATGAAGTCAGGACCAATTTGTCCGAAAATCCAAGGCTAACACCCCTCCAAAAAACCAAGTTCTATCATTTTGGGGGGGAAAAGTCTATTACCCATAAATGTGAAGTCTAATACCAACTAAAAGGGATTGGATATGAACAAGGTTAGAAATATAAGGCTAATACTAATTTAAAATGGGGGCTGGTCGAGTCAGGGACCAATTTGTCCGAAAATCCAAGGCTAACACCCCCTCCAAAAACCAAGTTCTATCATTTTGGGGGGAAAAGTCTATTACCCATAAATTTGAAGTCTAATACCAAATAAAAGATATTGGATATGAACAAGTTTAGAAATCTAAGCCTAATACTCATTTAAAATGGGGACTCGTCAAGTCGGGACCAATTTGTCCGAAAAATCCTAGGCTAACACCCCCTCCAAAAACCAAGTTCAATCATTTTTGGGGGGAAAAATCTATTACCCATAAATTTGAAGTCTAATACCAACTAAAAGGTATTGGATATGAACAAGGTTATAAATCTGAGGCTAATACTCATTTAAAATGGGGCTCGTGAAGTCGGGACCAATTTGTCCGAAAATCCAAGGCTAACACCCCCTTCCAAAAACCAAGTTCTATCATTTTTGGGGGAAAATGTCTATTACCCATAAATTTGAAGTCTAATACCAACTAAAAGGAATTGGGTATGAACAAGGTTTGAAATCTAAGGCTAATACTCATTTAAAATGGGGCTCGTGAAGTTAGGACCAATTTGTCCGAAAATCCAAGGCTAACACCCCCTCCAAAAAACCAAGTTCAATCATTTTTGGGGGAAAATGTCTATTACCCATAAATTTGAAGTCTAATACCAACTAAAAGGTATTGGATATGAACTAGGTTAGAAATCAAAGCCTATTACTCATTTAAAAATTGGGCTCGTCGAATAAGGATCAATTTGTCCGAAAATCCAAGGCTAACACCCCCCTCCAAAAAACCAAGTTCTATCATTTTGGGGGAAAATGTCTATTACCCATAAATTTGAAGTCTAATACCAACTAAAAGGAATTGGGTATGAACAAGGTTAGAAATCTAAGGCTAATACTCATTTAAAATGGGGCTCGTGAAGTTAGGACCAATTTGTCCGAAAATCCAAGGCTAACACCCCCTCCAAAAACCAAGTTCTATCATTTTTGGGGGGGAAAAAGTCTATTACCCATAAATTTGAAGTCTCATACAAACTAAAAGGGATTGGATATGAACAAGGTTATAAATCCAAGGCTAATACTCATTTAAAAATGGGGCTCGTGAAGTCGGGACCAATTTGTCCGAAAATCCAAGGCTAACACCCCCTCCAAAAACCAAGTTCTATCATTTTGGGGGGAAAAGTCTATTACCCATAAATTTGAAGTCTAATACCAACTAAAAGATATTGGATATGAACAAGATTAGAAATCTAAGCCTAATACTCATTTAAAATAGGGCTCGTCGAGTCGGGACCAATTTGTCCGAAATATCCTAGGCTAACACCCCCTCCAAGAACCAAGTTCAATCATTTTTGGGGGGAAAAATCTATTACCCATAAATTTGAAGTCTAATACCAAGTAAAAGGTATTGGATATGAACAAGGTTATAAATCTAAGGCTAATACTCATTTAAAATGGGGCTCGTGAAGTTAGGACCAATTTGTCCGAAAAATCCAAGGCTAACACCCCCTTCCAAAAACCAAGTTCTATCATTTTGGGGGAAAATGTCTATTACCCATAAATTTGAAGTCTAATACCAACTAAAAGGAATTGGGTATGAACAAGGTTTGAAATCTAAGGCTAATACTCATTTAAAATGGGGCTCGTGAAGTTAGGACCAATTTGTCCGAAAATCCAAGGCTAACACCCCCTCCAAAATCCAAGTTCAATCATTTTTGGGGGAAAAGTCTATTACCCATAAATTTGAAGTCTAATACCAACTAAAAGGTATTGGATATGAACTAGGTTAGAAATCAAAGCCTATTACTCATTTAAAATTGGGGCTCGTCGAATAAGGATCAATTTGTCCGAAAATCCAAGGCTAACACCCCCCTCCAAAAACCAAGTTCTATCATTTTGGGGGAAAATGTCTATTACCCATAAATTTGAAGTCTAATACCAACTAAAAGGGAATTGGGATATGAACAAGGTTAGAAATCTAAGGCTAATACTCATTTAAAATGGGGCTCGTGAAGTCAGGACCAATTTGTCCGAAAATCCAAGGCTAACACCCCCTCCAAAAAACCAAGTTCTATCATTTTCGGGGGAAAAAGTCTATTACCCATAAATTTGAAGTCTCATACAAACTAAAAGCGATTGGATATGAACAAGGTTATAAATCTAAGGCTAATACTCATTTAAAATCGGGCTCGTGAAGTCAGGACCAATTTGTCCGAAAATCCAAGGCTAACACCCCCTCCAAAAACCAAGTTCTATCATTTTGAGGTGAAAAGTCTATTACCCATAAATTTGAAGTCTCATACCAACTAAAAGGGATTGGATATGAACAAGGTTAGAAATCAAAGGCTAATACTCATTTAAAATGGGGCTCGTCGAGTCAGGACCAATTTGTCCAAAAATCCAAGGCTAACACCCCCTCCAAAATCCAAGTTCTATCATTTTGGGGGGAAAAGTCTATTACCCATAAATTTGAAGTCTAATACCAACTAAAAGATATTGGATATGAACAAGGTTAGAAATCTAAGGCTAATACTCATTTAAAATGGGGCTCGTCGAGTCAGGACCAATTTGTCCGAAAATCCAAGGCTAACACCCCCTCCAAAAAACCAAGTTCTATCATTTTTGGGGGGAAAAGTCTATTACCCATAAATTTGAAGTCTAATACCAACTAAAAGATATTGGATATGAACAAGATTAGAAATCTAAGCCTAATACTCATTTAAAATGGGGCTCGTCGAAGTCAGGGACCAATTTGTCCGAAAAATCCTAGGCTAACACCCCCTCCAAAAACCAAGTTCAATCATTTTTGGGGGGAAAAAGTCTATTACCCATAAATTTGAAGTCTAATACCAACTAAAAGGTATTGGATATGAACAAGGTTATAAAATCTAAGGCTAATACTCATTTAAAATGGGGCTCGTGAAGTGAGGACCAATTTGTCCGAAAAATCCAAGGCTAACATCCCCTCCAAAAACCAAGTTCTATCATTTTTGGGGAGAAAAGTCTATTACCCATAAATGTGAAGTCTAATACCAACTAAAAGGGATTGGATATGAACAAGGTTATAAATCTAAGGCTAATAATCATTTAAAATAGGGCTCGTCAAGTCAGGACCAATTTGTCTGAAAATCCAAGGCTAACACCCCCTCCAAAAACCAAGTTCAATCATTTTTGGGAGAAAAGTCTATTACCCATAAAATTGAAGTCTAATACCAACTAAAAGTTATTGGATATGAACAAGGTTATAAATCTAAGGCTAATAATCATTTAAAATAGGGGCTCGTCAAGTCAGGGACCAATTTGTCCGAAAAATCCAAGGCTAACACCCCCTCCAAAAACCAAGTTCAATCATTTTTGGGGGGAAAAAGTCTATTACCCTATAAATTTGAAGTCTAATACCAACTAAAAGGTATTGGATATGAACATGGTTAGAAATCTAAGGCTAATAATCATTTAAAATGGGGCTCATGAAGTCAGGACCAATTTGTCCGAAAATCCAAGGCTAACACCCCCTCCAAAAACCAAGTTCTATCATTTTGGGGGGAAATGTCTATTACCCATAAATTTGAAGTCTAATACCAACTAAAAGGGAATTGGGTATGAACAAGGGTAGAAATCTAAAGCTAATACTCATTTAAAATGGGGCTCGTGAAGTTTGGACTAATTTGTCCGAAAATCCAAGGCTAACACCCCTCCAAAAACCAAGTTCTATCATTTTGGGTGGAAAAGTCTATTTCCCATAAATTTGAAGTCTCATACAAACTAAAAGGGATTGGATATGAACAAGGTTAGAATTCTAAGCCTAATACTCATTTAAAATGGGGCTCGTAGAGTCGGGACCAATTTGTCCGAATATCCTAGGCTAACACCCCCTCCAAGAACCAAGTTCAATCATTTTTGGGGGAAAAATCTATTACCCATAAATTTGAAGTCTAATACCAAGTAAAAGGTATTGGATATGAACAAGGTTATAAATCTAAGGCTAATACTCATTTAAAATGGGGCTCGTGAAGTTAGGACCAATTTGTCCGAAAATCCAAGGCTAACATCCCCTCCAAAAACCAAGTTCTATCATTTCGGGGGGAAAAGTCTATTACCCATAAATTTGAAGTCTCATACAAACTAAAAGCGATTGGATATGAACAAGGTTATAAATCTAAGGCTAATACTCATTTAAAATCGGGCTCGTGAAGTCAGGACCAATTTGTCCGAAAATCCAAGGCTAACACCCCCTCCAAAAACCAAGTTCTATCATTTTGAGGTGAAAAGTCTATTACACATAAATTTGAAGTCTCATACCAACTAAAAGGGATTGGATATGAATAAGGTTAGAAATCAAAGGCTAATACTCATTTAAATGGGGCTCGTCGAGTCAGGACGAATTTGTCCAAAAATCCAAGGCTAACACCCTCTCCAAAATCCAAGTTCTATCATTTTGGGGGGGAAAAGTCTATTACCCATAAATTTGAAGTCTAATACCAACTAAAAGATATTGGATATGAACAAGGTTAGAAATCTAAGGCTAATACTCATTTAAAATGGGGCTCGTCGAGTCAGGACCAATTTGTCCGAAAATCCAAGGCTAACACCCCCTCCAAAAACCAAGTTCAATCATTTTTGGGAGAAAAGTCTATTACCCATAAATTTGAAGTCTAATACCAAATAAAAGGTATTGGATATGAACAAGGTTATAAATCTAAGCCTAATACTCATTTAAAATGGGGCTCGTAAAGTCAGGACCAATTTGTCCGAAAATCCAAGGCTAACACCCCCTCCAAAAACCAAGTTCTATCATTTTGGGGGGAAAAGTCTATTACCCATAAATTTGAAGTCTCATACAAACTAAAAGGGATTGGATATGAACAAGGTTATAATCCAAGGCTAATACTCATTTAAAATGGGGCTCGTGAAGTCAGGACCAATTTGTCCGAAAATCCAAGACTAACACCCCCTCCAAAAACCAAGTTCTATCATTTTGGGGGGAAAAGTCTATTACCCATAAATGTGAAGTCTAATACCAACTAAAAGGTATTGGATATGAACAAGGTTAGAAATATAAGGCTAATACTAATTTAAAATGGGGCTGGTCGAGTCAGGACCAATTTGTCTGAAAATCCAAGGCTAACACCCCCTCCAAAAACCAAGTTCTATCATTTTGGGGGGAAAAGTCTATTACCCATAAATTTGAAGTCTAATACCAAATAAAAGATATTGGATATGAACAAGTTTAGAAATCTAAGCCTAATACTCATTCAAAATGGGACTCGTCAAGTCAGGACCAATTTGTCCGAAAATCCTAGGCTAACACCCCCTCCAAAAACCAAGTTCAATCATTTTTGGGGGAAAAATCTATTACCCATAAATTTGAAGTCTAATACCAACTAAAAGGTATTGGATATGAACAAGGTTATAAATCTAAGGCTAATACTCATTTAAAATGGGGCTCGTGAAGTCAGGACCAATTTGTCCGAAAATCCAA
Organism: Salix suchowensis; assembly: GCA_029030765.1. NCBI lineage: Eukaryota > Viridiplantae > Streptophyta > Magnoliopsida > Malpighiales > Salicaceae > Salix > Salix suchowensis. The sequence goes on along the minus strand of JAPFFH010000768.1, from coordinate 12,915 downwards.
GGCTAACACCCCTTCCAAAAAACCAAGTTCTATCATTTTTGGGGGGAAAATGTCTATTACCCATAAATTTGAAGTCTAATACCAACTAAAAGGGAATTGGGTATGAACAAGGTTAGAAATCTAAGGCTAATACTCATTTAAAATGGGGCTCGTGAAGTTAGGACCAATTTGTCCGAAAATCCAAGGCTAACACCCCCTCCAAAAACCAAGTTCAATCATTTTTGGGGGAAAATGTCTATTACCCATAAATTTGAAGTCTAATACCAACTAAAAGGTATTGGATATGAACTAGGTTAGAAATCAAAGCCTATTACTCATTTAAAATTGGGGCTCGTCGAATAAGGATCAATTTGTCCGAAAAATCCAAGGCTAACACCCCCTCCAAAAAACCAAGTTCTATCATTTTGGGGGGGAAAATGTCTATTACCCATAAATTTGAAGTCTAATACCAACTAAAAGGAATTGGGTATGAACAAGGTTAGAAATCTAAGGCTAATACTCATTTAAAATGGGGCTCGTGAAGTTAGGACCAATTTGTCCGAAAATCCAAGGCTAACACCCCCTCCAAAAACCAAGTTCTATCATTTTGGGGGGAAAAGTCTATTACCCATAAATTTGAAGTCTCATACAAACTAAAAGGGATTGGATATGAACAAGGTTATAAATCCAAGGCTAATACTCATTTAAAATGGGGCTCGTGAAGTTAGGACCAATTTGTCCGAAAATCCAAGGCTAACACCCCCTCCAAGAACCAAGTTCAATCATTTTTGGGGGAAAAGTCTATTACCCATAAATTTGAAGTCTCATACAAACTAAAAGCGATTGCATATGAACAAGGTTATAAATCTAAGGCTAATACTCATTTAAAATCGGGCTCGTGAAGTCAGGACCAATTTGTCCGAAAATTCAAGGCTAACACCCCCTCCAAAAACCAAGTTCTATCATTTTGAGGTGAAAAGTCTATTACACATAAATTTGAAGTCTCATACCAACTAAAAGGGATTGGATATGAATAAGGTTAGAAATCAAAGGCTAATACTCATTTAAATGGGGCTCGTCGAGTCAGGACGAATTTGTCCAAAAATCCAAGGCTAACACCCCCTCCAAAAATCCAAGTTCTATCATTTTTGGGGGGAAAAGTCTATTACCCATAAATTTGAAGTCTAATACCAACTAAAAGATATTGGATATGAACAAGGTTAGAAATCTAAGGCTAATACTCATTTAAAATGGGGCTCGTCGAGTCGGGACCAATTTGTCCGAAAAATCCAAGGCTAACACCCCCTCCAAAAAACCAAGTTCAATCATTTTTTGGGAGAAAAGTCTATTACCCATAAATTTGAAGTCTAATACCAAATAAAAGGTATTGGATATGAACAAGGTTATAAATCTAAGCCTAATACTCATTTAAAATGGGGCTCGTGAAAGTCGGGACCAATTTGTCCGAAAATCCAAGTCTAACACCCCCCTCCAAAAACCAACTTCTATCATTTTGGGGGAAATGACTATTACCCATAAATTTGAAGTCTCATACCAACTAAAAGGGATTGGATATGAACAAGGTTATAAATCTAAGGCTAATAATCATTTAAAATGGGGACTCGTCAAGTCGGGGACCAATTTGTCCGAAAAATCCAAGGCTAACACCCCCTCCAAAAAACCAAGTTCAATCATTTTTTGGGGGAAAAGTCTATTACCCTATAAATTTGAAGTCTAATACCAACTAAAAGGTATTGGATATGAACAAGGTTAGAAATCTAAGGCTAACAATCATTTAAAATGGGGCTCATGAAGTCAGGACCAATTTGTCCGAAAATCCAAGGCTAACACCCCCTCCAAAAACCAAGTTCTATCATTTTGGGGGGAAAAGTCTATTACCCATAAATGTGAAGTCTAATACCAACTAAAAGGGATTGGATATGAACAAGGTTAGAAATATAAGGCTAATACTAATTTAAAATGGGGCTGGTCGAGTCAGGACCAATTTGTCCGAAAATCCAAGGCTAACACCCCCTCCAAAAACCAAGTTCTATCATTTTGGGGGGAAAAGTCTATTACCCATAAATGTGAAGTCTAATACCAACTAAAAGGGATTGGATATGAACAAGGTTATAAATCTAAGGCTAATAATCATTTAAAATAGGGCTCGTCAAGTCAGGACCAATTTGTCTGAAAATCCAAGGCTAACACCCCCTCCAAAAACCAAGTTCAATCATTTTTGGGGGGAAAAGTCTATTACCCTATAAATTTGAAGTCTAATACCAACTAAAAGGGTATTGGATATGAACAAGGTTAGAAATCTAAGGCTAACAATCATTTAAAATGGGGCTCATGAAGTCAGGACCAATTTGTCCGAAAATCCAAGGCTAACACCCCCTCCAAAAACCAAGTTCTATCATTTTGGGGGGAAAAGTCTATTACCCATAAATTTGAAGTCTAATACCAACTAAAAGGTATTGGATATGAACAAGGTTATAAATCTAAGCCTAATACTCATTTAAAATGGGGCTCGTGAAGTCAGGACCAATTTGTCCGAAAATCCAAGGCTAACACCCCCTCAAAAAACCAAGTTCTATCATTTTGGGGGGAAAAGTCTATTACCCATAAATTTGAAGTCTAATACCAACTAAAAGATATTGGATATTAACAAGGTTAAAAATATAAGGCTAATACTCATTTAAAATGGGGCTCGTGAAGTCAGGACCAATTTGTCCGAAAATCCAAGGCTAACACCCCCTCCAAAAAACCAAGTTCAATCATTTTTGGGAGAAAAGTCTATTACCCATAAATTTGAAGTCTAATACCAACTAAAAGGTATTGGATATTAACAAGGTTAGAAATCTAAGGCTAATACTCATTTAAAATGGGGCTCGTCGAGTCAGGACCAATTTGTCCGAAAAATCCAAGGCTAACACCCCCTCCAAAAACCAAGTTCAATCATTTTTGGGGGAAAAGTCTATTACCCTATAAATTTGAAGTCTAATACCAACTAAAAGGTATTGGATATGAACAAGGTTAGAAATCTAAGGCTAACAATCATTTAAAATGGGGCTCATGAAGTCGGGACCAATTTGTCCGAAAATCCAAGGCTAACACCCCCTCCAAAAAACCAAGTTCTATCATTTTGGGGGGAAAAGTCTATTACCCATAAATGTGAAGTCTAATACCAACTAAAAGGGATTGGATATGAACAAGGTTAGAAATATAAGGCTAATACTAATTTAAAATGGGGCTGGTCGAGTCGGGACCAATTTGTCATGAAAATCCAAGGCTAACACCCCCTCCAAAAACCAAGTTCTATCATTTTGGGGGGAAAAAGTCTATTACCCATAAATTTGAAGTCTAATACCAACTAAAAGGTATTGGATATGAACAAGGTTATAAATCTAAGGCTAATACTCATTTAAAATGGGGCTCGTGAAGTCGAGGACCAATTTGTCCGAAAATCCAAGGCTAACACCCCCTCCAAAAACCAAGTTCTATCATTTTTGGGGAGAAAAGTCTATTACCCATAAATTTGAAGTCTAATACCAACTAAAAGGGTATTGGATATGAACAAGGTTATAAATCTAAGCCTAATACTCATTTAAAATGGGGCTCGTGAAGTCGGGACCAATTTGTCCGAAAATCCAAGGCTAACACCCCCTCCAAAAAACCAAGTTCTATCATTTTGGGGGGGAAAAGTCTATTACCCATAAATTTGAAGTCTAATACCAACTAAAAGATATTGGATATGAACAAGGTTAAAAATATAAGGCTAATACTCATTTAAAATGGGGCTCGTGAAGTCAAGACCAATTTGTCCGAAAATCCAAGGCTAACACCCCCTCCAAAAACCAAGTTCAATCATTTTTTGGGAGAAAAGTCTATTACCCATAAATTTGAAGTCTAATACCAACTAAAAAGATATTGGATATTAACAAGGTTAGAAATCTAAGGCTAATACTCATTTAAAATGGGGCTCGTCGAGTTAGGACCAATTTGTCCCGAAAATCCAAGGCTAACACCCCCTCCAAAAACCAAGTTCAATCATTTTTGGGGGGAAAAGTCTATTACCTATAAATTTGAAGTCTAATACCAACTAAAAGGTATTGGATATGAACAAGGTTATAAATCTAAGGCTAACAATCATTTAAAATGGGGCTCGTCGAGTCAGAACAATTTGTCCAAAAATCCAATGCTAACACTCCCTCCAAAACCCAAGTTCTATCATTTTGGGAGGAAAAGTCTATTACCCATAAATTTGAAGTCTAATACCAACAAAAAAGGATTGGATATGAACAAGGTTAGAAATCTAAGGCTAAAACTTATTTAAAATGGGGCTCGTCGAGTCAGGACCAATTTGTCCAAAAATCCAAGGCTAACACCCCCTCCAAAAACCAAGTTCTATCATTTTGGGGGGAAAAGTCTATTACCCATAAATTTGAAGTCTAATACCAACTAAAAGGGATTGTACATGAACAAGGTTAGAAATATAAGGCTAATACTCATTTAAAATGGGGCTCGTCGAGTCAGGACCAATTTGTCCAAAAATCCAAGGCTAACACTCCCTCCAAAAACCAAGTTCTATCATTTTGGGAGGAAAAGTCAATTACCCATAAATTTGAAGTCTAATACCAACAAAAAAGGATTGGATATGAACAAGGTTAGAAATATAAGGCTAAAACTTATTTAAAATGGGGCTCGTCGAGTCAGGACCAATTTGTCCAAAAATCCATGGCTAACACCCCCTCCAAAAACCAAGTTCTATCATTTTGGGGGGAAAAGTCTATTACCCATAAATTTGAAGTCTAATACCAACTAAAAGGGATTGTACATGAACAAGGTTAGAAATATAAGGCTAATACTCATTTAAAATGGGGCTCGTCGAGTCAGGACCAATTTGTCCAAAAATCCAAGGCTAACACTCCCTCCAAAAACGAAGTTCTATCATTTTGGGGGGAAAAGTCTATTACCCATAAATTTGAAGTCTAATACCAACAAAAAGGTATTGGATATGAACAAGGTTAGAAATCTAAGGCTAATACTCATTTAAAATGTGGCTCGTCGAGTTAGGACCAATTTGTCTGAAAATCCAAGGCTAACACCCCCTCCAAAAACCAAGTTCAATCATTTTTGGGGGAAAAGTCTATTACCTATAAATTTGAAGTATAATACCAACTAAAAGATATTGGATATTAACAAGGTTAGAAATCTAAGGCTAATACTCATTTAAAATGGGGCTCGTCAAGTCAGGACCAATTTGTCTGAAAATCCAAGGCTAACACCCCCTCCAAAAACCAAGTTCAATCATTTTTGGGGAAAAAGTCTATTACCCAAAACTTTGAAGTCTAATACCAACTAAAAGGTATTGGATATGAACAAGGTTAGAAATCTAAGGCTAATACTCATTTAAAATGGGGCTCGTCAAGTCAGGACCAATTTGTCTGAAAATCCAAGGCTAACACCCCCTCCAAAAACCAAGTTCTATCATTTTGGGGGAAAAGGTCTATTACCCATAAATTTGAAGTCTAATACCAACAAAAAGGTATTTGATATGAATAAGGTTATAAATCTAAGGCTAATACTCATTTAAATTGGGGCTCGTGAAGTTAGGACCAATTTGTCCGAAAATCCAAGGCTAACACCCCCTCCAAAAACCAAGTTCTATCATTTTGGGAGGAAAAGTCTATTACCCATAAATTTGAAGTCTAATACCAACTAAGAGGGATTGGATATGAACAAGGTTAGAAATCTAAGTCTAATACTCATTTAAAATAGGGCTCGTTGAGTCAGGACCAATTTGTCCAAAAATCCAAGGCTAACACCCCCTCCAAAAACCAAGTTCTATCATTTTGGGCGGAAAAGTCTATTACCCAGAAATTTGAAGTCTAATACCAACAAAAAGGGATTGGATATGAACAAGGTTACAAATCTAAGGCTAATACTCATTTAAAATGGGGCTCGTCAAGTCAGGACCAATTTGTCCGAAAATCCAAGGCTAACACCCCCTCCAAAAACCAAGTTCTATCATTTTGGGGGGAAAAGTCTATTACCCATAAATTTGAAGTCTAATACCAACAAAAAGGGATTGGATATGAACAAATTTATAAATCTAAGGCTAATACTCATTTAAAATGGGGCTCGTGAAGTCAGGACCAATTTGTCCGAAAATCCAAGGCTAAAACCCCCTCCAAAAACCAAGTTCTATCATTTTGGGAGGAAAAGTCTATTACCCATAAATTTGAATTCTAATACCAACAAAAAGGGATGGGATATGAACAAGGTTAGAAATCTAAGGGTAATACTCATTTAAAATGGGGCTCGTGAAGTCACGACCAATTTGTCCGAAAATCCAAGGCTAACACCCCCTCCAAAAACCAAGTTCTATCATTTTAAGGGGAAAAGTCTATTACCCATAAAATTGAAGTCTAATACCAACTAAAAGGGATTGGATATGGACAAGGTTAGAAATCAATGGCTAATACTCATTTAAAATGGGGCTCGTGAAGTCAGGACCAATTTGTCCGAAAATCCAAGGATAATATCCCCTCCAAAAACCAAGTTCTATCATTTTGAGGGGAAAAGTCTATTACCCATAAATTTGAAGTCTAATACCAACTAAAAGGGATTGGATATGGACAAGGTTAGAAATCAATGGCTAATACTCATTTAAAATGGGGCTCGTGAAGTCAGGACCAATTTGTCCGAAAATCCAAGGATAATATCCCCTCCAAAAACCAAGTTCTATCATTTTGAGGGGAAAAGTCTATTACCCATAAATTTGAAGTCTAATACCAACTAAAAGGGATTGGATATGAACAAGGTTAGAAATCTAAGCCTAATACTCATTTAAAATGGGGCTCGTCAAGTCAGGACCAATTTGTCCGAAAATCCAAGGCTAACACCCCCTCCAAAAACCAAGTTCTATCATTTTGGGGGGGAAAGTCTATTACCCATAAATTTGAAGTCTAATACCAACTAAAAGGGATTGGATATGAACAAGGTTAGAAATATAAGGCTAAATCTCATTAAAAATGGGGCTCGTCGAGTCAGGACCAATTTGTCCGAAAATCCAAGGCTAACACCCCCTCCAAAAACCAAGTTGTATCATTTTGGGGGAAAAGTCTATTACCCATAAATTTGAAGTCTAATACCAACAAAAAAGGATTGGATATGAACAAGGTTAGAAATCTAAGGCTAAAACTTATTTAAAATGGGGGCTTGTCGAGTCGGGGACCAATTTGTCTAAAAAATCCAAGGCTAACACCCCCTCCAAAAACCAAGTTCCATCATTTTGGGGGGGAAAAGTCTATTACCCATAAATTTGAAGTCTAATACCAACTAAAAGGTTTTGGATATGAACAAGGTTAGAAATCTAAGGCTAATACTCATTTAAAATGGGGCTGGTCAAGTCAGGACCAATTTGTCTGAAAATCCAAGGCTAACACCCCATCCAAAAACCAAGTTCTATCATTTTGAGGGGAAAAGTCTATTACCCATAAATTTGAAGCCTAATACCAACTAAAAGGGATTGGATATGAACAAGGTAAGAAATCTATGCCTAATACTCATTTAAAATGGGGCTCGTGAAGTCAGGAACAATTTGTCCGAAAATCCAAGGCTAACACCCCCTCCAAAAACCAAGTTCTATCATTTTGGGAGGAAAAGTCTATTACCCATAAATTTGAAGTCTAATACCAACTAAAAGGGATTGGATATGAACAAGGTTAGAAATATAAGGCTAACAATCATTTAAAATGGGGCTCGTGAAGTCAGGACCAATTTGTCCGAAAATCCAAGGCTAACACCCCCTCCAAAAACCAAGTTCAATCATTTTTGCGGGAAATGTCTATTACCCATAAAATTGAAGTCTAATAACAAATAAAAGGTATTGGATATGAACAAGGTTATAAATCTAAGCCTAATACTCATTTAAAATGGGGCTCGTGAAGTCAGGACCAATTTGTCCGAAAATCCAAGGCTAACACCCCCTCCAAAAACCAAGTTCAATCATTTTTGGGGGAAAAGTCTATTACCCATAAATTTGAAGTCTAATACCAACTAAAAGGTATTGGATATGAACAATGTTAGAAATCTAAGGCTAACAATCATTTAAAATGGGGCTCGTAAAGTCAGGACCAATTTGTCCGAAAATCCAAGGCTAACACCCCCTCCAAAAACCAACTTCTATCATTTTTGGGGGAAAAGTCTATTACCCATAAATTTGAAGTCTAATACCAAATAAAAGGTATTCGATAGGAACAAGGTTATAAATATAAGGCTAATACTCATTTAAAATATGGCTCGTCGAGTCAAGACCAATTTGACCGAAAATCCAAGGCTAACACCCCCTCTAAAAACCAAGTTCAACCTTTTTTGGGGGAAATATCTATTACCCATAAATTTGAAGTCTAATACCAACTAAAAGGTATTGAATATGAACAAGGTTATAAATCTAAGGCTAATACTCATTTAAAATGGGGCTCGTGAAGTCGGGACCAATTTGTCCGAAAATCCAAGGCTAACAACCCCCTCAAAAAACCAAGTTCTATCATTTTGGGGGGGAAAAGTCTATTACCCATAAATTTGAAGTCTCATACAAACTAAAAGATATTGGATATGAACAAGGTTAGAAATATAAGGCTAATACTCATTTAAATGGGGCTCGTCGAGTCAGAACCAATTTGACCGAAAATCCAAGGCTAACACCCCCTCAAAAAACCAAGTTCTATCATTTTGGGGGGAAAAGTCTATTACCCATAAATTTGAAGTCTCATACAAACTAAAAGGGATTGGATATGAACAAGGTTAGAAATATAAGGCTAATACTCATTTAAAATGGGGCTCGTGAAGTCAGGACCAATTTGTCCGAAAATCCAAGGCTAACACCCCCTCCAAAAACCAAGTTCAATCATTTTTGGGGGAAATGTCTATTACCCATAAATTTGAAGTCTAATACCAACTAAAAGGTATTGGATATGAACAATGTTAGAAATCTAAGGCTAACAATCATTTAAAATGGGGCTCGTAAAGTCAGGACCAATTTGTCCGAAAATCCAAGGCTAACACCCCCTCCAAAAACCAAGTTCTATCATTTTGGGGGGAAAAGTCTATTACCCATAAATTTGAAGTCTAATACCAACTAAAAGGTATTGGATATGAAAAAGGTTATAAATCTAAGGCTAATACTCATTTGAAATGGGGCTCGTGAAGTCAGGACCAATTTGTCTGAAAATCCAAGGCTAACACCCCCCTCAAAAAACCAAGTTCAATCATTTTTGGGGGAAATGTCTATTACCCATAAAATTGAAGTCTAATAACAACTAAAAGGTATTGGATATGAACAAGGTTATAAATCTAAGGCTAATACTCATTTAAAATGGGGCTCGTGAAGTCGGGATCAATTTGTCCGAAAAATACAAGGCTAACACCCCCTCCAAAAACCAAGTTCTATCATTTTGGGGGGGAAAAGTCTATTACCCATAAATTTGAAGTCTAATACCAACTAAAAGGTATTCGATAGGAACAAGGTTATAAATATAAGGCTAATACTCATTTAAAATGGGGCTCGTCGAGTCAAGACCAATTTGACCGAAAATCCAAGGCTAACACCCCCTCTAAAAAACCAAGTTCAACCTTTTTTGGGGGGAAATATCTATTACCCATAAATTTGAAGTCTAATACCAACTAAAAGGTATTGAATATGAACAAGGTTATAAATCTAAGGCTAATACTCATTTCAAATGGGGCTCGTGAAGTCGGGACCAATTTGTCCGAAAAATCCAAGGCTAACAACCCCTCAAAAAACCAAGTTCTATCATTTTGGGGGGAAAAGTCTATTACCCATAAATTTGAAGTCTCATACAAACTAGAAGATATTGGATATGAACAAGGTTAGAAATATAAGGCTAATACTCATTTAAATGGGGCTCGTCGAGTCAGGAACCAATTTGACCGAAAATCCAAGGCTAACACCCCCCTCAAAAAACCAAGTTCTATCATTTTGGGGGGAAAAGTCTATTACCCATAAATTTGAAGTCTCATACAAACTAAAAGGGATTGGATATGAACAAGGTTAGAAATATAAGGCTAATACTCATTTAAAATGGGGCTCGTGAAGTCAGGACCAATTTGTCCGAAAATCCAAGGCTAACACCCCCTCCAAAAACCAAGTTCAATCATTTTTGGGGGAAAAGTCTATTACCCATAAATTTGAAGTATAATACCAACTAAAAGGTATTGGATATGAACAATGTTAGAAATCTAAGGCTAATACTCATTTAAAATGGGGCTCGTCGAGTCAGGACCAATTTGTCCAAAAATCCAAGGCTAACACCCCCTCCAAAAACCAAGTTCAATCATTTTTTGGGGGGAAAAGTCTATTACCCATAAATTTGAAGTCTAATACCAACTAAAAGGTATTGGATATGAACAATGTTAGAAATCTAAGGCTAAGAATCATTTAAAATGGGGCTCGTAAAGTCAGGACCAATTTGTCCGAAAATCCAAGGCTAACACCCCCTCCAAAAACCAAGTTCTATCATTTTGGGGGGAAAAGTCTATTACCCATAAATTTGAAGTCTAATACCAACTAAAAGGTATTGGATATGAACAAGGTTATAAATCTAAGGCTAATACTCATTTAAAATGGGGCTCGTGAAGTCAGGACCAATTTGTCCGAAAATCTAAGGCTAACACCCTCTCCAAAAACCAAGTTCTATCATTTTAGGGGTAAAAGTCTATTACCCATAAATTTGAAGTCTCATACAAACTAAAAGGGATTGGATATGAACAAGGTTAGAAATCTAAGGCTAATACTCATTTAAAATGGGGATCGTGAAGTCAGGACCAATTTGTCCCAAAATACAAGGCTAACACCCCCTCCAAAAACAAAGTTCTATCATTTTGGGGGAAAAAGTCTATTACCCATAAATTTGAAGTCTTATACCAACTAAAAGGGATTGGATATGATCAAGGTTAAAAACCTAAGGCTAATAATCATTTTAAATGGGACTCGTAAAGTCAGGACCAATTTGTCTGAAAATCCAAGGCTAACACCCCCTCCAAAAACCAAGTTCAATCATTTTTGGGGGAAAAGTCTATTACCTATAAATTTGAAGTCTAATACCAACTAAAAGGTATTGGATATGAACAAGGTTATAAATCTAATGCTAACAATCATTGAAAATGGGGCTCGTGAAGTCAGGACCAATTTGTCCGAAAATCCAAGGCTAACACCCCCTCAAAAAACCAAGTTCTATCATTTTCGGGGGAAAAGTCTATTACCCATAAATTTGAAGTCTAATACCAACTAAAAAGGATTGGATATGAACAAGGTTAGAAATATAAGGCTAATACTCATTTAAAATGGGGCTCGTCGAGTCAGGACCAATTTGACCGAAAATCCAAGGCTAACACCCCCTCCAAAAACCAAGTTCAATCATTTTTGGGGGAAAAGTCTATTACCCATAGATTTGAAGTCTAATACCAACTAAAAGATATTGGATATGAACAAGGTTAGAAATATAAGGCTAATACTCATTTAAATGGGGCTTGACGAGTCAGAACCAATTTGACCGAAAATCCAAGGCTAACACCCCCTCCAAAAACCAAGTTCAATCATTTTTGGGGGAAAAGTCTATTACCCATAAATTTGAAGTCTAATACCAACTAAGAGATATTGGATATGAACAAGGTTAGAAATCTAAGGCTAATACTCATTTAAAATGGGGCTCGTCGAGTCAGGACCAATTTGTCCGAAAATCCAAGGCTAACACCCCCTCCAAAAACCAAGTTCAATCATTTTTGGGGGAAAAGTCTATTACCCATAAATTTGAAGTCTAATACCAACTAAAAGGTATTGGATATGAACAATGTTAGAAATCTAAGGCTAACAATCATTTAAAATGGGGCTCGTAAAGTCAGGACCAATTTGTCCGAAAATCCAAGGCTAACACCCCCTCCAAAAACCAAGTTCTATCATTTTGGGGGGAAAAGTCTATTACCCATAAATTTGAAGTCTAATACCAACTAAAAGGTATTGGATATGAACAAGGTTATAAATCTAAGGCTAATACTCATTTAAAATGGGGCTCGTGAAGTCGGGGACCAATTTGTCCGAAAATCCAAGGCTAACACCCCCTCCAAAAACCAAGTTCTATCATTTTGGGGGGAAAAGTCTATTACCCATAAATTTGAAGTCTCATACAAACTAAAAGGGATTGGATATGAACAAGGTTAGAAATCTAAGGCTAATACTCATTTAAAATGGGGCTCTTCGAGTCGGGGACCAATTTGACCGAAAATCCAAGGCTAACACCCCCCTCCAAAAACCAAGTTCTATCATTTTGGGGGGAAAAGTCTATTACCCATAAATTTGAAGTCTCACACAAACTAAAAGGGATTGGATATGAACAAGGTTAGAAATATAAGGCTAATACTCATTTAAAATGGGGCTGGTCGAGTCAGGACCAATTTGTCTGAAAATCCAAGGCTAACAACCCCTCCAAAAACCAAGTTCTATCATTTTGGGGGAAAAGTATATTACCCATAAATTTGAAGTCTAATACCAACTAAAAGATATTGGATATGAACAAGGTTAGAAATATAAGTCTAATACTCATTTAAAAATGGGGCTCGTCGAGTCGGGACCAATTTGTCCAGAAAATCCAAGGCTAACACCCCCTCCAAAAAACCAAGTTCAATCATTTTTTGGGGGAAAAGTCTATTACCCATAAATTTGAAGTCTAATACCAACTAAAAGGTATTGGATATGAACAATGTTAGAAATCTAAGGCTAACAATCATTTAAAATGGGGCTCGTGAAGTCGGGACCAATTTGTCCCGAAAATCCAAGGCTAACACCCCCTCCAAAAACCAAGTTCTATCATTTGGGGGGGGGGAAAAAATCTATTACCCATAAATTTGAAGTCT
>JAPFFH010000767.1:0-25489 GCA_029030765.1 Salix suchowensis | reverse complement strand
AAAAATCCAAGGCTAACACCCCCTCCAAAAACCAAGTTTTATCATTTTGGGGGGAAAAGTCTATTACCCATAAATTTGAAGTCTAATACCGACTAAAAGGTATTGGATATGAACAAGGTTATAAATCTAAGGCTAATACTCATTTAAAATGGGGCTCGTCAAGTCAGGACCAATTTGTCCGAAAATCCAAGGCTAACACCCCCTCCAAAAACCAATTTCAATCATTTTTGGGGGGAAAGTCTATTACCCATAAATTTGAAGTCTAATAGCAACTAAAAGGTATTGGATATGAACAAGGTTAGAAATCTAAGGCTAATACTCATTTAAAATGGGGCTCGTCAAGTCAGGACCAATTTGTCCAGAAAATCCAAGGCTAACACCCCCTCCAAAAACCAAGTTCTATCATTTTTGGGGGAAAAAGTCTATTACCCATTAATTTGAAGTCTAATACCAACTAAAAGGTATTGGATATGAAAAAGGTTAGAAATCTACGGCTAATACTCATTTAAAATGGGGCTCGTGAAGTCAGGACCAATTTGTCCGAAAATCCAAGGATAACACCCCCTCCAAAAACCAAGTTCTATCATTTTGGGAGGAAAAGTCTATTACCCATAAATTTGAAGTCTAATACCAACAAAAAGGGATTGGATATGAACAAGGTTATAAATATAAGGCTAATACTCATTTAAATGGGGCTCGTCGAATAAGGATGAATTTGTCCAAAAATCCAAGGCTAACACCCCCTCCAAAAACCAAGTTTTATCATTTTGGGGGGAAAAGTCTATTACCCATAAATTTGAAGTCTAATACCAACTAAAAGGGCTTGGATATGAACAAGGTTAGAAATATAAGGCTAATACTCATTTAAAATGGGGCCCGTGAAGTCAGGACCAATTTGTCCGAAAATCCAAGGCTAACACCCCCTCCAAAAACCAAGTTCTATTATTTTTGGGGGAAAAGTCTATTACCCATTAATTTGAAGTCTAATACCAACTAAAAGGTATTGGATATGAAAAAGGTTACAAATCTACGGCTAATACTCATTTAAATGGGGCTCGTGAAGTCAGGACCAATTTGTCCGAAAATCCAAGGATAACACCCCCTTCAAAAACCAAGTTCTATCATTTTGGGAGGAAAAGTCTATTACCCATAAATTTGAAGTCTAATACCAACAAAAAGGGATTGGATATGAACAAGGTTAGAAATCTAAGTCTAATACTCATTTAAAATGGGGCTCGTCGAATAAGGATCAATTTGTCCAAAAATCCAAGGCTAACACCCCCCTCCAAAAAACCAAGTTTTATCATTTTTGGGGGGAAAAAGTCTATTACCCATAAATTTGAAGTCTAATACCGACTAAAAGGTATTGGATATGAACAAGGTTATAAATCTAAGGCTAATACTCATTTAAAATGGGGCTCGTCAAGTCGGGACCAATTTGTCCGAAAATCCAAGGCTAACACCCCCTCCAAAAAACCAAGTTCAATCATTTTTTGGGGGGAAAAGTATATTACCCATAAATTTGAAGTCTAATAGCAACTAAAAAGGGTATTGGATATGAACAAGGTTAGAAATCTAAGGCTAATACTCATTTAAAATGGGGGCTCGTCAAGTCGGGATCAATTTGTCCGAAAAATCCAAGGCTAACACCCCCTCCAAAAAACCAAGTTCTATCATTTTTGGGGGGAAAAGTCTATTACCCATAAATTTGAAGTCTAATACCAACTAAAAGGGTATTGGATATGAACAAGGTTAGAAATATAAGGCTAATACTCATTTAAAATGGGGCTCGTCAAGTCGGGACCAATTTGTCCGAAAAATCCAAGGCTAACACCCCCTCCAAAAACCAAGTTCTATCATTTTTGGGGGAAAACGTCTATTACCCATAAATTTGAAGTCTAATACCAACTAAAAGGTATTGGATATGAACAAGGTTAGAAATCTAAGGCTAATACTCATTTAAAATGGGGCTCGTGAAGTCGGGACCAATTTGTCCGAAAATCCAAGGCTAACACCCCCTCCAAAAACCAAGTTCTATTATTTTGGGGGAAAAAGTCTATTACCCATAAATTTGAAGTCTAATACCAACTAAAAGGTATTGGATATGAAAATGGTTAGAAATCTAAGGCTAATACGCATTTAAAATGGAGCTCGTGAAGTCGGGACCAATTTGTCCGAAAATCCAAGGCTAACACCCCCTCCAAAAACCAAGTTCTAACATTTTGGGAGGAAAAGTCTATTACCCATATATTTGAAGTCTAATACCAACAAAAAGGGGATTGGATATGAACAAGGTTAGAAATCTAAGTCTAATACTCATTTAAAAATGGGGCTCGTCGAGTCGGGACCAATTTGTCCGAAAATCCAAGGCTAACACCCCCTCCAAAAACCAAGTTCTATCATTTTGGGGGGAAAAAGTCTATTACCCATAAATTTGAAGTCTAATACCTACTAAAAGGTATTGGATATGAACAAGGTTATAAATCTAAGGCTAATACTCATTTAAAATGGGGTCGTCAAGTCAGGATCAATTTGTCTGAAAATCCAAGGCTAACACCCCCTCCAAAAACCAAGTTCAATCATTTTTGGGGGAAAAGTCTATTACCCATAAATTTGAAGTCTAATACCAACTAAAAGGTATTGGATATGAACAAGGTTAGAAATATAAGGCTAATACTCATTTAAAATGGGGCTCGTGAAGTCAGGACCAATTTGTCCAAAAATCCAAGGCTAACACCCCCTCCAAAAACCAAGTTCTATAATTTTGGGAGGAAAAGTCTATTACCCATAAATTTGAAGTCTAATACCAACAAAAAGGGATTGTATATGAACAAGGTTATAAATCTAAGGCTAATACTCATTTAAAATGGGGCTCGTCGAGTCAGGACCAATTTGTCCGAAAATCCAAGGATAACACCCCCTCCAAAAACCTAGTTCTATCATTTTGGGGGAAAAGTCTATTACCCATAAATTTGAAGTCTAATACCAACAAAAAGGGATTGGATATGAACAAGGTTAGAAATCTAAGGCTAATACTCATTTAAAATGGGGCTCGTCGAGTCAGGACCAATTTGTCCGAAAATCCAAGGCTAACACCCCCTCCAAAAACCAAGTTCTATCATTTTGGGGGGAATAGTCTATTACCCATAAATTTGAAGTCTAATACCAACTAAAAGGGCTTGGATATGAACAAGGTTAGAAATATAAGGCTAATACTCATTTAAAATGGGGCTCGTGAAGTCGGGGACCAATTTGTCCAGAAAATCCAAGGCTAACACCCCCTCCAAAAACCAAGTTCTATCATTTTTGGGGGAAAAGTCTATTACCCATTAATTTGAAGTCTAATACCAACTAAAAGGTATTAGATATGAAAAAGGTTAGAAATCTACGGCTAATACTCATTTAAAATGGGGCTCGTGAAGTCAGGACCAATTTGTCCGAAAATCCAAGGATAACACCCCCTCCAAAAACCAAGTTCTATCATTTTGGGAGGAAAAGTCTATTACCCATAAATTTGAAGTCTAATACCAACAAAAAGGGATTGGATATGAACAAGGTTATAAATATAAGGCTAATACTCATTTAAATGGGGCTCGTCGAATAAGGATGAATTTGTCCAAAAATCCAAGGCTAACACCCCCTCCAAAAACCAAGTTTTATCATTTTGGGGGGAAAAGTCTATTACCCATAAATTTGAAGTCTAATACCGACTAAAAGGTATTGGATATGAACAAGGTTATAAATCTAAGGCTAATACTCATTTAAAATGGGGCTCGTCAAGTCAGGACCAATTTGTCTGAAAATCCAAGGCTAACACCCCCTCCAAAAACCAAGTTCAATCATTTTTGGGGGAAAAGTCTATTACCCATAAATTTGAAGTCTAATAGCAACTAAAAGGTATTGGATATGAACAAGGTTAGAAATCTAAGGCTAATACTCATTTAAAATGGGGCTCGTCAAGTCGGGACCAATTTGTCCCGAAAATCCAAGGCTAACACCCCCTCCAAAAACCAAGTTCTATTATTTTGGGGGAAAAAGTCTATTACCCATAAATTTGAAGTCTAATACCAACTAAAAGGTATTGGATATGAAAATGGTTAGAAATCTAAGGCTAATACTCATTTAAAATGGAGCTCGTGAAGTCGGGACCAATTTGTCCCAGAAAATCCAAGGCTAACACCCCCTCCAAAAACCAAGTTCTAATATTTTGGGAGGAAAAGTCTATTACCCATATATTTGAAGTCTAATACCAACAAAAAGGGATTGGATATGAACAAGGTTAGAAATCTAAGTCTATTACTCATTTAAAATGGGGCTCGTCGAGTCAGGACCAATTTGTCCGAAAATCCAAGGCTAACACCCCCTCCAAAAACCAAGTTCTATCATTTTGGGGGGAATAGTCTATTACCCATAAATTTGAAGTCTAATACCAACTAAAAGGGCTTGGATATGAACAAGGTTAGAAATATAAGGCTAATACTCATTTAAAATGGGGCCCGTGAAGTCAGGACCAATTTGTCCGAAAATCCAAGGCTAACACCCCCTCCAAAAACCAAGTTCTATTATTTTTGGGGGAAAAGTCTATTACCCATTAATTTGAAGTCTAATACCAACTAAAAGGTATTGGATATGAAAAAGGTTACAAATCTACGGCTAATACTCATTTAAAATGGGGCTCGTGAAGTCAGGACCAATTTGTCCGAAAATCCAAGGATAACACCCCCTTCAAAAACCAAGTTCTATCATTTTGGGAGGAAAAGTCTATTACCCATAAATTTGAAGTCTAATACCAACAAAAAGGGATTGGATATGAACAAGGTTATAAATATAAGGCTAATACTCATTTAAATGGGGCTCGTCGAATAAGGATCAATTTGTCCAAAAAATCCAAGGCTAACACCCCCTCCAAAAACCAAGTTTTATCATTTTGGGGGGAAAAAGTCTATTACCCATAAATTTGAAGTCTAATACCGACTAAAAGGGTATTGGATATGAACAAGGTTATAAATCTAAGGCTAATACTCATTTAAAATGGGGCTCGTCAAGTCAGGACCAATTTGTCTGAAAATCCAAGGCTAACACCCCCTCCAAAAACCAAGTTCAATCATTTTTTGGGGGAAAAGTATATTACCCATAAATTTGAAGTCTAATAGCAACTAAAAGGTATTGGATATGAACAAGGTTAGAAATCTAAGGCTAATACTCATTTAAAATGGGGGCTCGTCAAGTCAGGACCAATTTGTCTGAAAATCCAAGGCTAACACCCCCTCCAAAAACCAAGTTCTATTATTTTGGGGGAAAAAGTCTATTACCCATAAATTTGAAGTCTAATACCAACTAAAAGGTATTGGATATGAAAATGGTTAGAAATCTAAGGCTAATACGCATTTAAAATGGGAGCTCGTGAAGTCGGGACCAATTTGTCCGAAAATCCAAGGCTAACACCCCCTCCAAAAACCAAGTTCTAACATTTTGGGAGGAAAAGTCTATTACCCATATATTTGAAGTCTAATACCAACAAAAAGGGATTGGATATGAACAAGGTTAGAAATCTAAGTCTAATACTCATTTAAAATGGGGCTCGTCGAGTCAGGACCAATTTGTCCGAAAATCCAAGGCTAACACCCCCTCCAAAAACCAAGTTCTATCATTTTGGGGGGAAAAGTCTATTACCCATAAATTTGAAGTCTAATACCTACTAAAAGGTATTGGATATGAACAAGGTTATAAATCTAAGGCTAATACTCATTTAAAATGGGGCTCGTCAAGTCAGGATCAATTTGTCTGAAAATCCAAGGCTAACACCCCCTCCAAAAACCAAGTTCAATCATTTTTGGGGGAAAAGTCTATTACCCATAAATTTGAAGTCTAATACCAACTAAAAGGTATTGGATATGAACAAGGTTAGAAATATAAGGCTAATACTCATTTAAAATGGGGCTCGTGAAGTCAGGACCAATTTGTCCAAAAATCCAAGGCTAACACCCCCTCCAAAAACCAAGTTCTATAATTTTGGGAGGAAAAGTCTATTACCCATAAATTTGAAGTCTAATACCAACAAAAAGGGATTGTATATGAACAAGGTTATAAATCTAAGGCTAATACTCATTTAAAATGGGGCTCGTCGAGTCAGGACCAATTTGTCCGAAAATCCAAGGCTAACACCCCCTCCAAAAACCTAGTTCTATCATTTTGGGGGAAAAGTCTATTACCCATAAATTTGAAGTCTAATACCAACAAAAAGGGATTGGATATGAACAAGGTTAGAAATCTAAGGCTAATACTCATTTAAAATGGGGCTCGTCGAGTCAGGACCAATTTGTCCGAAAATCCAAGGCTAACACCCCCTCCAAAAACCAAGTTCTATCATTTTGGGGGGAAAAGTCTATTACCCATAAATTTGAAGTCTAATACCAACTAAAAGGGCTTGGATATGAACAAGGTTAGAAATATAAGGCTAATACTCATTTAAAATGGGGCTCGTGAAGTCAGGACCAATTTGTCCGAAAATCCAAGGCTAACACCCCCTCCAAAAACCAAGTTCAATCATTTTTTGGGGAAAAGTATATTACCCATAAATTTGAAGTCTAATAGCAACTAAAAGGTATTGGATATGAACAAGGTTAGAAATCTAAGGCTAATACTCATTTAAAATGGGGCTCGTCAAGTCAGGACCAATTTGTCTGAAAATCCAAGGCTAACACCCCCTCCAAAAACCAAGTTCTATTATTTTGGGGGGAAAAAGTCTATTACCCATAAATTTGAAGTCTAATACCAACTAAAAGGTATTGGATATGAAAATGGTTAGAAATCTAAGGCTAATACGCATTTAAAATGGAGCTCGTGAAGTCGGGACCAATTTGTCCGAAAATCCAAGGCTAACACCCCCTCCAAAAACCAAGTTCTAACATTTTGGGAGGAAAAGTCTATTACCCATATATTTGAAGTCTAATACCAACAAAAAGGGATTGGATATGAACAAGGTTAGAAATCTAAGTCTAATACTCATTTAAAATGGGGCTCGTCGAGTCAGGACCAATTTGTCCGAAAATCCAAGGCTAACACCCCCTCCAAAAACCAAGTTCTATCATTTTTGGGGGGGAAAAGTCTATTACCCATAAATTTGAAGTCTAATACCTACTAAAAGGGTATTGGATATGAACAAGGTTATAAATCTAAGGCTAATACTCATTTAAAATGGGGTCGTCAAGTCAGGATCAATTTGTCTGAAAATCCAAGGCTAACACCCCCTCCAAAAACCAAGTTCAATCATTTTTGGGGGAAAAGTCTATTACCCATAAATTTGAAGTCTAATACCAACTAAAAGGTATTGGATATGAACAAGGTTAGAAATATAAGGCTAATACTCATTTAAAATGGGGCTCGTGAAGTCAGGACCAATTTGTCCAAAAATCCAAGGCTAACACCCCCTCCAAAAACCAAGTTCTATAATTTTGGGAGGAAAAGTCTATTACCCATAAATTTGAAGTCTAATACCAACTAAAAGGGCTTGGATATGAACAAGGTTAGAAATATAAGGCTAATACTCATTTAAAATGGGGCTCGTGAAGTCAGGACCAATTTGTCCGAAAATCCAAGGCTAACACCCCCTCCAAAAACCAAGTTCTATCATTTTGGGGGGAAAAGTCTATTACCCATAAATTTGAAGTCTAATACCTACTAAAAGGTATTGGATATGAACAAGGTTAGAAATCTAAGGCTAATACTCATTTAAAATGGGGCTCGTCAAGTCAGGACCAATTTGTCTGAAAATCCAAGGCTAACACCCCCTCCAAAAACCAAGTTCTATCATTTTGGGGGAAAAGTCTATTACCCATAAATTTGAAGTCTAATACCAAGTAAAAGGTATAGGATATGAACAAGGTTAGAAATATAAAGCTAATACTCATTTAAAATGGGGCTTGTCAAGTCAGGACCAATTTGTTTGAAAATCCAAGGTTAATACCCCCTCCAAAAACCAAGTTCAATCATTTTGGGGGGAAAAGTCTATAACCCATAAATTTGAAGTCTAATAACAACTAAAAGGGATTGGATATGAACAAGTTTAGAAATCTAAGGCTATTACTCATTTAAAATGGGGCTCGTCGAGGGAGAACCAATTTGTCCGAAAATCCAAGGCTAACACCCCCTCCAAAAACCAAGTTCAATCATTTTGGGGGGAAAAGTCTATTACCCATAAATTTGAAGTCTAATACCAACTAAAAGGGATTGGATATGAACAAGGTTAGAAATCTAAGGCTAATACGCATTTAAAATGGGGCTCGTCGAGTGAGGACCAACTTGTCCGAAAATCCAAGGCTAACACCCCCTCCAAAAACCAAGTTCAATCATTTTTGGGGGAAAAGTCTATTACCCATAAATTTGAAGTCTAATACCAACAAAAAGGGATTGGATATGAACAAGGTTAGAAATCTAAGGCTAATACTCATTTAAAATGGGTGCTCGTGAAGTCGGGACCAATTTGTCCAGAAAATCCAAGGCTAACACCCCCTCCAAAAACCAAGTTCTATCATTTTGGGGGTGAAAAGTCTATTACCCATAAATTTGAAGTCTAATACCAACTAAAAGGTTTAGGATATGAACGAGGTTAGAAATATAAAGCTAATACTCATTTAAAATGGGGCTCGTCAAGTCGGGACCAATTTGTTTGAAAATCCAAGGTTAATACCCCCTCCAAAAAACCAAGTTCAATCATTTTTTGAAGGAAAAGTCTATTACCCATTAATTTGAAGTCTAATACAAACTAAAAGTTATTGGATATGAAAAATGGTTAGAAATCTAAGGCTAATACTCATTTAAAATGGAGCTCGTGAAGTCGGGGACCAATTTGTCAGAAAATCCAAGGCTAACACCCCCTCCAAAAACCAAGTTCTAACATTTTGGGAGGAAAAGTCTATTACCCATATATTTGAAGTCTAATACCAACAAAAAGGGATTGGATATGAACAAGGTTAGAAATCTAAGTCTAATACTCATTTAAAAATGGGGCTCGTCGAGTCGGGACCAATTTGTCCAGAAAATCCAAGGCTAACACCCCCCTCCAAAAACCAAGTTCTATCATTTTGGGGGGGAAAAAGTCTATTACCCATAAATTTGAAGTCTAATACCAACTAAAAGGTATTGGATATGAACAAGGTTAGAAATCTAAGGCTAATACTCATTTAAAATGGTGCTCGTGAAGTCGGGACCAATTTGTCAGAAAATCCAAGGCTAACACCCCCTCCAAAAACCAAGTTCTATAATTTTGGGGTGAAAAGTCTATTACCCATAAATTTGAAGTCTAATACCAACAAAAAGGGATTGGATATGAACAAGGTTAGAAATCTAAGGCTAATACTCATTTAAAATGGGGCTCGTCGAGTCGGGACCAATTTGTCAGAAAATCCAAGGCTAACACCCCCTCCAAAAACCTAGTTCTATCATTTTGGGGGGAAAAAGTCTATTACCCATAAATTTGAAGTCTAATACCAACAAAAAGGGATTGGATATGAACAAGGTTAGAAATCTAAGGCTAAGACTCATTTAAAATGGGGCTCGTCGAGTCGGGACCAATTTGTCCAGAAAATCCAAGGCTAACACCCCCCTCCAAAAAAGCAAGTTCTATCATTTTGGGGGGAATAGTCTATTACCCATAAGTTTGAAGTCTAATACAAACTAAAAGGGCTTGGATATGAACAAGGTTAGAAATATAAGGCTAATACTCATTTAAAATGGGGCTCGTGAAGTCGAGGACCAATTTGTCCGAAAATCCAAGGCTAACACCCCCTCCAAAAAACCAAGTTCTATCATTTTTGGGGGTGAAAAGTCTATTACCCATAAATTTGAAGTCTAATACCAACTAAAAGGTTTAGGATATGAACAAGGTTAGAAATATAAAGCTAATACTCATTAAAAATGGGGCTCGTCAAGTCAAGACCCATTTGTCTGAAAATCCAAGGCTAACACCCCCTCGAAAAACCAAGTTCAATCATTTTTGGGGGGAAAAAGTCTATTACCCGATTAAATTGAAGTCTAATACAAACTAAAAGGTATTGGATATGAACAAGGTTAGAAATCTAAGGCTAATACTCATTTAAAATGGTGCTCGTGAAGTCAGGACCAATTTGCCCGAAAATCCAAGGCTAACACCCCCTCCAAAAACTAAGTTCTATCATTTTGGGGTAGTCAGGACCCATTTGTCTGAAAATCCAAGGCTAACACCCCCTCGAAAAACCAAGTTCAATCATTTTTGGGGGAAAAGTCTATTACCGATTAAATTGAAGTCTAATACAAACTAAAAGGTATTGGATATGAACAATGTTAGAAATCTAAGGCTAATACTCATTTAAAATGGTGCTAGTGAAGTCAGGATCAATTTGTCCGAAAATCCAAGGCTAACACCCCCTCCAAAAACTAAGTTCTATCATTTTGGGGTGAAAAGTCTATTACCCATAAATTTGATGTCTAATACCAACTAAAAGGTTCAGGATATGAACAAGGTTAGAAATATAAAGCTAATACTCATTTAAAATGGGGCTCGTCAAGTCGGGACCCATTTGTCACGAAAAATCCAAGGCTAACACCCCCTCGAAAAACCAAGTTCAATCATTTTTTGGGGGGAAAAAGTCTATTACCCATTAAATTGAAGTCTAATACAAACTAAAAGGTATTGGATATGAACAAGGTTAGAAATCTAAGGCTAATACTCATTTAAAATGGTGCTCGTGAAGTCGGGACCAATTTGTCAGAAAATCCAAGGCTAACACCCCCTCCAAAAACCAAGTTCTATAATTTTGGGGGTGAAAAGTCTATTACCCATAAATTTGAAGTCTAATACCAACAAAAAGGGATTGGATATGAACAAGGTTAGAAATCTAAGGCTAATACTCATTTAAAATGGGGTTCGTCGAGTCAGGACCAATTTGTCCGAAAATCCAAGGCTAACACCCCCACCAAAAACCAAGTTCTATCATTTTGGGGGGAAAAGTCTATTACCCATAAATTTGAAGACTAATAACAACTAAAAGGGATTGGATATGAACAAGTTTAGAAATCTAAGGCTAATACGCATTTAAAATGGGGCTCGTCAAGTGAGGACCAACCTGTCCGAAAATCCAAGGCTAACACCCCCTCCAAAAACCAAGTTCAATCATTTTTGGGGGAAAAGTCTATTACCCATAAATTTGAAGTCTAATACCAACAAAAAGGGATTGGATATGAACAAGTTTAGAAATGTAAGTCTATTACTCATTTAAAATGGGGCTCGTCGAGGGAGAACCAATTTGTCCGAAAATCCAAGGCTAACACCCCCTCCAAAAACCAAGTTCAATTATTTTGGGGGGAAAAGTCTATTACCCATTAATTTGAAGTCTAATACAAACTAAAAGGTATTGGATATGAACAAGGTTAGAAATCTAAGGCTAATACTCATTTAAAATGGTGCTCGTGAAGTCAAGACCAATTTGTCCGAAAATCCAAGGCTAACACCCCCTCCAAAAAACCAAGTTCTATCATTTTTGGGGGTGAAAAGTCTATTACCCATAAATTTGAAGTCTAATACCAACTAAAAGGGATTGGATATGAACAAGGTTATAAATCTAAGGCTAATACTCATTTAAAATGGTGCTCGTGTAGTCAGGACCAATTTGTCCGAAAATCCAAGGCTAACACCCCCTCCAAAAACCAAGTTCTATCATTTTGGGGTGAAAAGTCTATTACCCATAAATTTGAAGTCTAATACCAACTAAAAGGTTTAGGATATGAACAAGGTTAGAAATATAAAGCTAATACTCATTTAAAATGGGGCTCGTCAAGTCAGGACCCATTTGTCTGAAAATCCAAGGCTAACACCCCCTCGAAAAACCAAGTTCAATCATTTTTGGGGGAAAAGTCTATTACCCATTAAATTGAAGTCTAATACAAACTAAAAGGTATTGGATATGAACAAGGTTAGAAATCTAAGGCTAATACTCATTTAAAATGGTGCTCGTGAAGTCGGGACCAATTTGTCAGAAAATCCAAGGCTAACACCCCCTCCAAAAACCAAGTTCTATAATTTTTGGGGGTGAAAAGTCTATTACCCATAAATTTGAAGTCTAATACCAACAAAAAGGGATTGGATATGAACAAGGTTAGAAATCTAAGGCTAATACTCATTTAAAATGGGGCTCGTCGAGTCAGGACCAATTTGTCCGAAAATCCAAAGCTAACACCCCCTCCAAAACCTAGTTCTATCATTTTGGGGGAAAAGTCTGTTACCCATAAATTTGAAGTCTAATACCAACAAAAAGGGATTGGATATGAACAAGGTTAGAAATCTAAGGCTAATACTCATTTAAAATGGGGCTCGTCGAGTCAGGACCAATTTGTCCGAAAATCCAAGGCTAACACCCCCTCCAAAAACCAAGTTCTATCATTTTGGGGGGAATAGTCTATTACCCATAAATTTGAAGTCTAATACAAACTAAAAGGGATTGGATATGAACAAGGTTAGAAATATGAGGCTAATACTCATTTAAAAATGGGGCTCGTGAAGTCGGGACCAATTTGTCAGAAAATCCAAGGCTAACACCCCCTCCAAAAACCAAGTTCTATCATTTTTGGGGGAAAAGTCTATTACCCATTAATTTGAAGTCTAATACAAACTAAAAGGTATTGGATATGAACAAGGTTAGAAATCTAAGGCTAATACTCATTTAAAATGGTGCTCGTGAAGTCAAGACCAATTTCTCCGAAAATCCAAGGCTAACACCCCCTCCAAAAACCAAGTTCTATAATTTTGGGGTGAAAAGTCTATTACCCATAAATTTGAAGTCTAATACCAACAAAAAGGGATTGGATATGAACAAGGTTAGAAATCTAAGGCTAATACTCATTTAAAATGGGGTTCGTCGAGTCAGGACCAATTTGTCCGAAAATCCAAGGCTAACACCCCCACCAAAAACCAAGTTCTATCATTTTGGGGGGAAAAGTCTATTACCCATAAATTTGAAGACTAATAACAACTAAAAGGGATTGGATATGAACAAGTTTAGAAATGTAAGGCTATTACTCATTTAAAATGGGGCTCGTCGAGGGAGAACCAATTTGTCAGAAAATCCAAGGCTAACACCCCCTCCAAAAAACCAAGTTCAATTATTTTGGGGGGGAAAAAGTCTATTACCCATTAATTTGAAGTCTAATACAAACTAAAAGGTATTGGATATGAACAAGGTTAGAAATCTAAGGCTAATACTCATTTAAAATGGTGCTCGTGAAGTCAAGACCAATTTGTCCAGAAAATCCAAGGCTAACACCCCCTCCAAAAACCAAGTTCTATCATTTTGGGGGTGAAAAGTCTATTACCCATAAATTTGAAGTCTAATACCAACTAAAAGGGATTGGATATGAACAAGGTTATAAATCTAAGGCTAATACGCATTTAAAATGGGGCTCGTCGAGTGAGGACCAACTTTGTCCAGAAAATCCAAGGCTAACACCCCCTCCAAAAACCAAGTTCAATCATTTTTGGGGGAAAAGTCTATTACCCATAAATTTGAAGTCTAATACCAACAAAAAGGGATTGGATATGAACAAGGTTAGAAATCTAAGGCTAATACTCATTTAAAATGGTGCTCGTGAAGTCAGGACCAATTTGTCCGAAAATCCAAGGCTAAAAAAAACCTTCCAAAAACCAAGTTCTATCATTTTGGGGTGAAAAGTCTATTACCCATAAATTTGAAGTCTAATACCAACTAAAAGGTTTAGGATATGAACAAGGTTAGAAATATAAAGCTAATACTCATTTAAAATGGGGCTCGTCAAGTCAGGACCCATTTGTCTGAAAATCCAAGGCTAACACCCCCTCGAAAAACCAAGTTCAATCATTTTTGGGGGAAAAGTCTATTACCCATTAAATTGAAGTCTAATACAAACTAAAAGGTATTGGATATGAACAAGGTTAGAAATCTAAGGCTAATACTCATTTAAAATGGTGCTCGTGAAGTCAGGACCAATTTGTCCGAAAATCCAAGGCTAACACCCCCTCCAAAAACCAAGTTCTATAATTTTGGGGTGAAAAGTCTATTACCCATAAATTTGAAGTCTAATACCAACAAAAAGGGATTGGATATGAAAAAGGTTAGAAATCTAAGGCTAATACTCATTTAAAATGGGGCTCGTCGAGTCAGGACCAATTTGTCCGAAAATCCAAAGCTAACACCCCCTCCAAAACCTAGTTCTATCATTTTGGGGGAAAAGTCTGTTACCCATAAATTTGAAGTCTAATACCAACAAAAAGGGATTGGATATGAACAAGGTTAGAAATCTAAGGCTAATACTCATTTAAAATGGGGCTCGTCGAGTCAGGACCAATTTGTCCGAAAATCCAAGGCTAACACCCCCTCCAAAAACCAAGTTCTATCATTTTGGGGGGAATAGTCTATTACCCATAAATTTGAAGTCTAATACAAACTAAAAGGGATTGGATATGAACAAGGTTAGAAATATGAGGCTAATACTCATTTAAAATGGGGCTCGTGAAGTCAGGACCAATTTGTCCGAAAATCCAAGGCTAACACCCCCTCCAAAAACCAAGTTCTATCATTTTGGGGGGAAAAGTCTATTACCCATTAATTTGAAGTCTAATACAAACTAAAAGGTATTGGATATGAACAAGGTTAGAAATCTAAGGCTAATACTCATTTAAAATGGTGCTCGTGAAGTCAAGACCAATTTCTCCGAAAATCCAAGGCTAACACCCCCTCCAAAAACCAAGTTCTATCATTTTGGGGTGAAAAGTCTATTACCCATAAATTTGAAGTCTAATACCAACAAAAAGGGATTGGATATGAACAAGGTTAGAAATCTAAGCCTAATACTCATTTAAAATGGGGCTCGTCGAGTCAGGACCAATTTGTCCGAAAATCCAAAGCTAACACCCCCTCCAAAACCTAGTTCTATCATTTTGGGGGAAAAGTCTGTTACCCATAAATTTGAAGTCTAATAACAACTAAAAGGGATTGGATATGAACAAGGTTAGAAATATAAGGCTAATACTCATTTAAAATGGGGCTCGTCGAGTCAGGACCAATTTGTCCGAAAATCCAAGGCTAACACCCCCTCCAAAAACCAAGTTCTATCATTTTGGGGGGAAAAGTCTATTACCCATAAATTTGAAGTCTAATACAAACTAAAAGGTATTGGATATGAACAAGGTTAGAAATCTAAGGCTAATACTCATTTAAAATGGGGCTTGTCAAGTCAGGACCAATTTGTCTTAAAATCCAAGGCTAACACCCCCCTCCAAAAAACCAAGTTCTATCATTTTGGGGGAAAAGTCTATTACCCATAAATTTGAAGTCTAATAACAACTAAAAGGGATTGGATATGAACGAGGTTAGAAATATAAAGCTAATACTCATTTAAAATGGGGCTCGTCGAGGGAGGACCAAGTTGTCAGAAAATCCAAGGCTAACACCCCCTCCAAAAACCAAGTTCAATCATTTTGGGGGGGAAAAAGTCTATTACCCATTAATTTGAAGTCTAATACAAATTAAAGGTATTGGATATGAACAAGGTTATAAATCTAAGGCTAATACTCATTTAAAATGGTGCTAGTGAAGTCAAGACCAATTTGTCCGAAAATCCAAGGCTAACACCCCCTCCAAAAACCAAGTTCTATCATTTTGGGGTGAAAAGTCTATTGTCCATAAATTTGAAGTTTAATACCAACAAAAAGGGATTGGATATGAACAAGGTTAGAAATATAAGGCTAATACTCATTTAAAATGGGGCTCGTCAAATCAGGACCAATTTGTCCGAAAATCCAAGGCTAACACCCCCTCCAAAACCTAGTTCTATCATTTTGGGGGAAAAGTCTGTTACCCATAAATTTGAAGTCTAATACCAACAAAAAGGGATTGGATATAAACAAGGTTAGAAATCTAAGGCTAATACTCATTTAAAATGGGGCTCGACGAGTCAGGACCAATTTGTCAGAAAATCCAAGGCTAACACCCCCCTCCAAAAAACCAAGTTCTATCATTTTGGGGGGAAAAGTCTATTACCCATAAATTTGAAGTCTAATACCAACTAAAAGGGATTGGATATGAACAAGGTTAGAAATCTAAGGCTAATACTCATTTAAAATGGGGCTCGTCAAGTCAGGACCAATTTGTCTTAAAATCCAAGGCTAACACCCCCTCCAAGTTCTATCATTTTGGGGGAAAAGTCTATTACCCATAAATTTGAAGTCTAATACCAACTAAAAGGTATAGGATATGAACGAGGTTAGAAATATAAAGCTAATACTCATTTAAAATGGTCTCGTCAAGTCAGGACCAATTTGTCTGAAAATCCAAGGCTAACACCCCCTCCAAAAACCAAGTTCAATCATTTTTGGGGGAAAAGTCTATTACCCATAAATTTGAAGTCTAATACCAACTAAAAGGTATTGGATATGAACAAGGTTAGAAATCTAAGGCTAATACTCATTTAAAATGGGGCTCGTCAAGTCAGGACCAATTTGTCTTAAAATCCAAGGCTAACACCCCCTCCAAGTTCTATCATTTTGGGGGAAAAGTCTATTACCCATAAATTTGAAGTCTAATACCAACTAAAAGGTATAGGATATGAACGAGGTTAGAAATATAAAGCTAATACTCATTTAAAATGGTCTCGTCAAGTCAGGACCAATTTGTCTGAAAATCCAAGGCTAACACCCCCTCCAAAAAACCAAGTTCAATCATTTTTGGGGGAAAAGTCTATTACCCATTAATTTGAAGTCTAATACAAACTAAAAGGTATTGGATATGAACAAGGTTATAAATCTAAGGCTAATACTCATTTAAAATGGTGCTCGTGAAGTCAACACCAATTTGTCCAAAAATCCAAGGCTAACACCCCCTCCAAAAACCAAGTTCTATCATTTTGGGGTGAAAAGTCTATTACCCATAAATTTGAAGTCTAATACCAACAAAAAGGGATTGGATATGAACAAGGTTAGAAATATAAGGCTAATACTCATTTAAAATGGGGCTCGTCAAGTCAGGACCAATTTGTCCGAAAATCCAAGGCTAACACCCCCACCAAAACCAAGTTCTATCATTTTGGGGGGAAAAGTCTATTACCCATAAATTTGAAGTCTAATAACAACTAAAAGGGATTGGATATGAACAAGTTTAGAAATCTAAGGCTATTACTCATTTAAAATGGGGGCTCGTCGAGGGAGGACCAATTTGTCAGAAAATCCAAGGCTAACACCCCCTCCAAAAACCAAGTTCAATCATTTTGGGGGGAAAAGTCTATTACCCATTAATTTGAAGTCTAATACAAACTAAAAGGTATTGGATATGAACAAGGTTATAAATCTAAGGCTAATACTCATTTAAAATGGTGCTAGTGAAGTCAAGACCAATTTGTCAGAAAATCCAAGGCTAACACCCCCTCCAAAAACCAAGTTCTATCATTTTGGGGTGAAAAGTCTATTGCCCAGAAATTTGAAGTCTAATACCAACAAAAAGGGATTGGATATGAACAAAGTTAGAAATCTAAGGCTAATACTCATTTAAAAATGGGGCTCGTCAAATCGGGACCAATTTGTCAGAAAATCCAAGGCTAACACCCCCCACCAAAAACCAAGTTCTATCATTTTGGGGGGAAAATTCTATTACCCATAAATTTGAAGTCTAATACCAACTAAAAGGGATTGGATATGAACAAGTTTAGAAATCTAAGGCTAATACTCATTTAAAATGGGGCTCGTCGAGGGAGGACCAATTTGTCCAGAAAATCCAAGGCTAACACCCCCTCCAAAAAACTAAGTTCAATCATTTTGGGGGGGAAAAGTCTATTACCCATTAATCTGAAGTCTAATACAAACTAAAAGGTATTGGATATGAACAAGGTTAGAAATGTAAGGCTAATACTCATTTAAAATGGGGCTCGTCGAGTCGGGACCAATTTGTCCAGAAAATCCAAGGCTAACACCCCCTCCAAAAACCAAGTTCTATCATTTTGGGGGGTAATAGTCTATTACCCATAAATTTGAAGTCTAATACCAACTAAAAGGGCTTGGATATGAACAAGGTTAGAATTATAAGGCTAATACTCATTTAAAATGGGGCTCGTGAAGTCGGGACCAATTTGTCAGAAAATCCAAGCCTAACACCCCCTCCAAAAAACCAAGTTCTATCATTTTGGGATGAAAAGTCTATTACCCATAAATTTGAAGTCTAATACCAACAAAAAGGGATTGGATATGAACAAGGTTATAAATCTAAGGCTAATACTCATTTAAAATGGGGCTCGTCAAGTCAGGACCAATTTGTCCGAAAATCCAAGGCTAACACCCCCTCCAAAAACTAAGTTCAATCATTTTTGGGGGAAAAGTCTATTACCCATTAATCTGAAGTCTAATACAAACTAAAAGGTATTGGATATGAAAAAGGTTAGAAATCTAAGCCTAATACTCATTTAAAATGGGGCTCGTCGAGTCAGGACCAATTTGTCAAAAAATCCAAGGCTAACACCCCCACCAAAAACCAAGTTCTATCATTTTGGGGGGAAAAGTCTATTACCCATAAATTTGAAGTCTAATAACAACTAAAAGGGATTGGATATGAACAAGTTTAGAAATCTAAGGCTATTACTCATTTAAAATGGGGCTCGTCGAGGGAGGACCAATTTGTCCAGAAATATCCAAGGCTAACACCCCCTCCAAAAAACAAAGTTCAATCATTTTGGGGGGAAAAGTCTATTACCCATTAATTTGAAGTCTAATACAAACTAAAAGGGTATTGGATATGAACAAGGTTAGAAATCTAAGGCTAATACTCATTTAAAATGGTGCTTGTGAAGTCAAGACCAATTTGTCCGAAAATCCAAGGCTAACACCCCCTCCAAAAACTAAGTTCAATCATTTTTTGGGGAAAAGTCTATTACCCATTAATCTGAAGTCTAATACAAACTAAAAGGTATTGGATATGAACAAGGTTAGAAATCTAAGGCTAATACTCATTTAAAATGGGGCTCGTCGAGTCAGGACCAATTTGTCCAGAAAATCCAAGGCTAACACCCCCCTCCAAAAAACCAAGTTCTATCATTTTGGGGGGAAATTGTCTATTACCCATAAATTTGAAGTCTAATACCAACTAAAAGGGCTTGGATATGAACAAGGTTAGAAATTATAAGGCTAATACTCATTTAAAATGGGGCTCGTGAAGTCGGGACCAATTTGTCAGAAAATCCAAGCCTAACACCCCCTCCAAAAACCAAGTTCTATCATTTTGGGATGAAAAGTCTATTACCCATAAATTTGAAGTCTAATACCAACAAAAAGGGATTGGATATGAACAAGGTTATAAATCTAAGGCTAATACTCATTTAAAATGGGGCTCGTCAAGTCAGGACCAATTTGTCCGAAAATCCAAGGCTAACACCCCCTCCAAAAACCAAGTTCTATCATTTTGGGGGTAATAGTCTATTACCCATAAATTTGAAGTCTAATACCA
Source organism: Salix suchowensis (assembly GCA_029030765.1). NCBI lineage: Eukaryota > Viridiplantae > Streptophyta > Magnoliopsida > Malpighiales > Salicaceae > Salix > Salix suchowensis. The sequence continues at coordinate 5,999 of JAPFFH010000767.1, read as the reverse complement.
ACTAAAAGGGCTTGGATATGAACAAGGTTAGAATTATAAGGCTAATACTCATTTAAAATGGGGCTCGTGAAGTCGGGACCAATTTGTCAGAAAATCCAAGGCTAACACCCCCTCCAAAAAACCAAGTTCTATCATTTTTGGGGTGAAAAGTCTATTACCCATAAATTTGAAGTCTAATACCAACAAAAAGCGTATTGGATATGAACAAGGTTAGAAATCTAAGGCTAATACTCATTTAAAATGGGGCTCGTCAAGTAAGGACCAATTTGTCCAGAAAATCCAAGGCTAACACCCCCCACCAAAAACCAAGTTCTATCATTTTTGGGGGGAAAAGTCTATTACCCATAAATTTGAAGTCTAATACCAACTAAAAGGGATTGGATATGAACAAGTTTAGAAATCTAAGGCTAATACTCATTTAAAATGGGGCTCGTCGAAGTCGAGGACCAATTTGTCAGAAAATCCAAGGCTAACACCCCCTCCAAAAACTAAGTTCAATCATTTTTGGGGGAAAAGTCTATTACCCATAAATTTGAAGTCTAATACACAACTAAAAGGGATTGGATATGAACAAGGTTTAGAAATCTAAGGCTATTACTCATTTAAAATGGGGCTCGTCGAGGGAGGACCAATTTGTCAGAAAATCCAAGGCTAACACCCCCTCCAAAAACCAAGTTCAATCATTTTGGGGGGGAAAAAGTCTAATACCCATTAATTTGAAGTCTAATACAAACTAAAAGGGTATTGAATATGAAACAAAGGTTAGAAATCTAAGGCTAATACTCATTTAAAATGGTGCTCGTGAAGTCAAGACCATTTTGTCAGAAAATCCAAGGCTAGCACCCCCTCCAAAAAACCAAGTTCTATCATTTTTGGGGTGAAAAGTCTATTACCCATAAATTTGAAGTCTAATACCAACTAAAAGGGATTGGATATGAACAAGGTTAGAAATGTAAGGCTAATACTCATTTAAAATGGGGCTCGTCGAGTGAGGACCAACTTTGTCAGAAAATGCAAGGCTAACACCCCCCTCCAAAAAACCAAGTTTAATCATTTTTGGGGGGAAAAGTCTATTACCCATAAATTTGAAGTCTAATACCAACAAAAAGGGATTGGATATGAACAAGGTTAGAAATCTAAGGCTAATACTCATTTAAAATGGGTGCTCGTGAAGTCGGGACCAATTTGTCCAGAAAATCCAAGGCTAACACCCCCTCCAAAAAACCAAGTTGTATCATTTTGGGGGGAAAAGTCTATTACCCATAAATTTGAAGTCTAATACCAACTAAAAGGGATTGGATATGAACTAGGTTAGAAATCTAAGGCTAATACTCATTTAAAATGGTGCTCGTGAAGTCAGGACCAATTTGTCAGAAAATCCAAGGCTAACACCCCCCTCCAAAAACCAAGTTCTATCATTTTGGGGGTGAAAAGTCTATTGCCATTAAATTTGAAGTCTAATACCAACAAAAAGGGATTGGATATGAACAAGGTTAGAAATCTAAGGCTAATACTCATTTAAAATGGGGCTCGTCAAATCAGGACCAATTTGTCCGAAAATCCAAGGCTAACACCCCCACTAAAAACCAAGTTCTATCATTTTGGGGGGAAAAGTCTATTACCCATAAATTTGAAGTCTAATACCAACTAAAAGGGATTGGATATGAACAAGTTTAGAAATCTAAGGCTAATACTCATTTAAAATGGGGGCTCGTCGAGGGAGGACCAATTTGTCCAGAAAATCCAAGGCTAACACCCCCTCCAAAAAACTAAGTTCAATCATTTTTGGGAGAAAAGTGTATTACCCATTAATCTGAAGTCTAATACAAACTAAAAGGTATTGGATATGAACAAGGTTAGAAATCTAAGGCTAATACTCATTTAAAATGGGGCTCGTCGAGTCGGGACCAATTTGTCCAGAAAATCCAAGGCTAACACCCCCTCCAAAAACCAAGTTCTATCATTTTGGGGGGGAATAGTCTATTACCCATAAATTTGAAGTCTAATACCAACTAAAAGGGCTTGGATATGAACAAGGTTAGAATTATAAGGCTAATACTCATTTAAAATGGGGCTCGTGAAGTCGGGGACCAATTTGTCCGAAAATCCAAGGCTAACACCCCCCTCCAAAAACCAAGTTCTATCATTTTGGTGTGAAAAGTCTATTACCCATAAATTTGAAGTCTAATACCAACAAAAAGGGATTGGATATGAACAAGGTTAGAAATCTAAGGCTAATACTTATTTAAAATGGGGTTCGTCAAGTCGGGACCAATTTGTCCAGAAAATCCAAGGCTAACACCCCCCACCAAAAAACCAAGTTCTATCATTTTGGGGGGAAAAGTCTATTACCCATAAATTTCAAGTCTAATAACAACTAAAAGGGATTGGATATGAACAAGTTTAGAAATCTAAGGCTATTACTCATTTAAAATGGGGCTCGTCGAGGGAGGACCAATTTGTCCGAAAATCCAACGCTAACACCCCCTCCAAAAACCAAGTTCAATCATTTTGGGGGGAAAAGTCTATTACCCATTAATTTGAAGTCTAATACAAACTAAAAGGTATTGGATATGAACAAGGTTAGAAATCTAAGGCTAATACTCATTTAAAATGGTGCTCGTGAAGTCAAGACCAATTTGTCCCAGAAAATCCAAGGCTAACACCCCCTCCAAAAACCAAGTTCTATCATTTTGGGGGTGAAAAGTCTATTACCCATAAATTTGAAGTCTAATACCAACTAAAAGGGATTGGATATGAACAAGGTTAGAAATCTAAGGCTAATACTCATTTAAAATGGTGCTAGTGAAGTCGGGACCAATTTGTCCAGAAAATCCAAGGCTAACACCCCCTCCAAAAACCAAGTTCTATCATTTTGGGGGGAAAAGTCTATTACCCATAAATTTGAAGTCTAATACCAACAAAAAGGGATTGGATATGACCAAGGTTATAAATCTAAGGCTAATACTCATTTAAAATGGGCCTCGTCGAGTCGGGGACCAATTTGTCAGAAAATCCAAGGCTAACACCCCCCACCAAAAACCAAGTTCTATCATTTTGGGGGGGAAAAGTCTATTACCCATAAATTTGAAGTCTAATAACAACTAAAAGGGATTGGATATGAACAATTTTAGAAATCTAAGGCTATTACTCATTTAAAATGGGGCTCGTCGAGGGAGAACCAATTTGTCCAGAAAATCCAAGGCTAACACCCCCCTCCAAAAAACCAAGTTCAATCATTTTGGGGGGAAAAGTCTATTACCCATTAATTTGAAGTCTAATACAAACTAAAAGGTATTGGATATGAACAAGGTTAGAAATCTAAGGCTAATACTCATTTAAAATGGTGCTCGTGAAGTCAAGACCAATTTGTCCGAAAATCCAAGGCTAGCACCCCCTCCAAAAAACCAAGTTCTATCATTTTGGGGGTGAAAAGTCTATTACCCATAAATTTGAAGTCTAATACCAACTAAAAGGGATTGGATATGAACAAGGTTAGAAATGTAAGGCTAATACTCATTTAAAATGGGGCTCGTCGAGGGAGGACCAACTTGTCCGAAAATGCAAGGCTAACACCCCCTCCAAAAACCAAGTTCAATCATTTTTGGGGGAAAAGTCTATTACCCATAAATTTGAAGTATAATACCAACAAAAAGGGATTGGATATGAACAAGGTTAGAAATCTAAGGCTAATACTCATTTAAAATAGTGCTCGTGAAGTCAGGACCAATTTGTCCGAAAATCCAAGGCTAACACCCCCTCCAAAAACCAAGTTCTATCATTTTGGGGTGAAAAGTCTATTGCCCATAAATTTGAAGTCTAATACCAACAAAAAGGGATTGGATATGAACAAGGTTAGAAATCTAAGGCTAATACTCATTTAAAATGGGGCTCGTCAAATCAGGGACCAATTTGTCAGAAAATCCAAGGCTAACACCCCCACCAAAAAACTAAGTTCAATCATTTTTGGGGAGAAAAGTGTATTACCCATAAATTTGAAGTCTAATACCAACTAAAAGGGTATTGGATATGAACAAGGTTAGAAATCTAAGGCTAATACTCATTTAAAATGGGGCTCGTCAAGTCAGGGACCAATTTGTCCAGAAAATCCAAGGCTAACACCCCCCACCAAAAACCAAGTTCTATCATTTTGGGGGGAAAAGTCTATTACCCATAAATTTGAAGTCTAATACCAACTAAATGGGATTGGATATGAACAAGGTTAGAAATCTAAGGCTAATACTCATTTAAAATGGGGACTCGTCGAGTGAGGACCAACATGTCCGAAAATCCAAGGCTAACATCCCCCTCCAAAAACCAAGTTCAATCATTTTTGGGGGGAAAAGTCTATTACCCATTAATCTGAAGTCTAATACAAACTAAAACGTATTGGATATGAACAAGGTTAGAAATCTAAGGCTAATACTCATTTAAAATGGGTGCTCGTGAAGTCAAGACCAATTTGTCCAGAAAATCCAAGGCTAACACCCCCTCCAAAAACCAAGTTCTATCATTTTGGGGGTGAAAAGTCTATTACCCATAAATTTGAAGTCTAATACCAACTAAAAGGGAATGGATATTAACAAGGTTAGAAATCTAAGGCTAATACTCATTTAAAATAGTGCTCGTGAAGTCAGGACCAATTTGTCCGAAAATCCAAGGCTAACACCCCCTCCAAAAACCAAGTTCTATCATTTTGGGGTGAAAAGTCTATTACCAATAAATTTGAAGTCTAATACCAACAAAAAGGTATTGGATATGAACAAGGTTAGAAATCTAAGGCTAATACTCATTTAAAATGGGGCTCGTCGAGTCAGGACCAATTTGTCCGAAAATCCAAGGCTAACACCCCCACCAAAAACCAAGTTCTATCATTTTGGGGGGAAAAGTCTATTACCCATAAATTTGAAGTCTAATAAAAACTAAAAGGGATTGGATATGAACAAGTTTAGAAATCTAAGGCTATTACTCATTTAAAATGGGGCTCGTCGAGGGAGGACCAATTTGTCCGAAAATCCAAGGCTAACACCCCCTCCAAAAACCAAGTTCAATCATTTTGGGGGGAAAAGTCTATTACCCATTAATTTGAAGTCTAATGCAAACTAAAAGGTATTGGATATGAACAAGGTTAGAAATCTAAGGCTAATACTCATTTAAAATGGTGCTCGTGAAGTCAAGACCAATTTGTCCGAAAATCCAAGGCTAACACCCCCCATCAAAAACCAAGTTCTATCATTTTAGGGGGGAAAAGTCTATTACCCATAAATTTGAAGTCTAATACCAACTAAAAGGGATTGGATATGAACAAGGTTAGAAATCTAAGGCTAATACTCATTTAAAATGGGACTCGTCGAGTGAGGACCAATTTGTCCCGAAAATCCAAGGCTAACACCCCCTCCAAAAACCAAGTTCTATCATTTTGGGGGTGAAAAGTCTATTACCCATAAATTTGAAGTCTAATACCAACTAAAAGGGATTGGATATGAACAAGGTTAGAAATCTAAGGCTAATACTCAATTTAAAATGGGGCTCGTCGAGTGAGGACCAACTTTGTCCGAAAATCCAAGGCTAACATCCCCTCCAAAAACCAAGTTCAATCATTTTTGGGGGGAAAAGTCTATTACCCATAAATTTGAAGTCTAATACCAACAAAAAGGGATTGGATATGAACAAGGTTAGAAATCTAAGGCTAATACTCATTTAAAATGGGTGCTCGTGAAGTCGGGACCAATTTGTCCGAAAAATCCAAGGCTAACACCCCCTCCAAAAAACCAAGTTCTATCATTTTGGGGGTGAAAAGTCTATTACCCGATAAATTTGAAGTCTAATACCAACTAAAAGGGATTTGGATATGAACAAGGTTAGAAATCTAAGGCTAATACTCATTTAAAATGGGGCTCGTCGAGTGAGGACCAACTTTGTCCGAAAAATCCAAGGCTAACATCCCCTCCAAAAACCAAGTTCAATCATTTTTTGGGGGGAAAAGTCTATTACCCATA
>JAPFFH010000766.1:0-25802 GCA_029030765.1 Salix suchowensis | reverse complement strand
GGTGTTAGCCTTGGATTTTCTGGTCAAATTGGTCCCGACTCGACGAGCCCCATTTTAAATGAGTATTAGCCTTATATTTCTAACCTTGTTCATATCCAATCCCTTTTAGTTGGTATTCGACTTCAAATTTATGGGTAATAGACTTTTCCCCCCAAAATGATAGAACTTGGTTTTTGGAGGGGGTGTTAGCCTTGGATTTTCGGACAAATTGGTCCCCGACTTCACGAGCCCCATTTTAAATCATTGTTAGCCTTAGATTTCTAACATTGTTCATATCCAATACCTTTTAGTTGGTATTAGACTTCAAATTTAGGGGTAATAGACTTTTCCCCCAAAAATGATTGAACTTGGTTTTTGGAGGGGGTGTTAGCCTTGGATTTTCGGACAAATTGGTCCTGACTCGACGAGCCCAATTTAAATGAGTATTAGCCTTAGATTTCTAACCTTGTTCATATCCAATATCTTTTAGTTTGTATTAGACTTCAAATTTATGGGTAATAAACTTTTCCCCCAAAAATGATTGAACTTGGTTTTTGGACGGGGTGTTAGCCTTGGATTTTCGGTCAAATTGGTCCTGACTCGATGAGCCCCATTTGAAATGAGTATTAGCCTTATATTTCTAACCTTGTTCATATCCAATCCCTTTTAGTTGGTATTCGACTTCAAATTTATGGTTAATAGACTTTTCCCCCCAAAATGATAGAACTTGGTTTTTGGAGGGGGTGTTAGCCTTATATTTTCGGACAAATTGGTCCTGACTTCACGAGCCCCATTTTAGATGAGTATTAGCCTTAGATTTCTAACATTGTTCATATCCAATACATTTTAGTTGGTATTAGACTTCAAATTTATGGGCAATAGACTTTTCCCCCAAAAATAATTGAACTTGGTTTTTGGAGGGGGTGTTAGCCTTGGATTTTCGGACAAATTGGTCCTGACTCGACGAGCCCAATTTAAATGAGTATTAGCCTTAGATTTCTAACCTTGTTCATATCCAATATCTTTTAGTTTGTATTAGACTTCAAATTTATGGGTAATAAACTTTTCCCCCAAAAATGATTGAACTTGGTTTTTGGACGGGGTGTTAGCCTTGGATTTTCGGTCAAATTGGTCCTGACTCGATGAGCCCCATTTGAAATGAGTATTAGCCTTATATTTCTAACCTTGTTCATATCCAATCCCTTTTAGTTGGTATTCGACTTCAAATATATGGTTAATAGACTTTTCCCCCCAAAATGATAGAACTTGGTTTTTGGAGGGGGTGTTAGCCTTATATTTTCGGACAAATTGGTCCTGACTTCACGAGCCCCATTTTAGATGAGTATTAGCCTTAGATTTCTAACATTGTTCATATCCAATACCTTTTAGTTGGTATTAGACTTCAAATTTATGGGTAATAGACTTTTCCCCCCAAAATGATAGAACTTGGTTTTTTGGAGGGGGTGTTAGCCTTGGATTTTCTGACAAATTGGTCCCGACTCGACGAGCCCCATTTTAAATGAGTATTAGCCTTAGATTTCTAACCCTTGTTCATATCCAATATCTTTTAGTTGGTATTAGACTTCAAATTTATGGGTAATAGACTTTTCCCCCCCAAAAAATGATTGAACTTGATTTTTGGAGGGGGTGTTAGCCTTGGATTTTCTGGTCAAATTGGTCCCGACTCGACGAGCCCCATTTTAAATGAGTATTAGCCTTATATTTCTAACCTTGTTCATATCCAATCCCTTTTAGTTGGTATTCGACTTCAAATTTATGGGTAATAGACTTTTCCCCCCCAAAAATGATAGAACTTGGTTTTTGGAGGGGGTGTTAGCCTTGTATTTTCTGACAAATTGGTCCCTAACTTCACGAGCCCCATTTTAGATGAGTATTAGCCTTAGATTTCTAACATTGTTCATATCCAATACCTTTTAGTTGGTATTAGACTTCAAATTTATGGGCAATAGACTTTTCCCCAAAAAATAATTGAACTTGGTTTTTGGAGGGGGTGTTAGCCTTGGATTTTCGGACAAATTGGTCCCCGACTCGACGAGCCCCATTTAAATGATTATTAGCCTTAGATTTATAACCTTGTTCATATCCAATACCTTTTAGTTGGTATTAGACTCTAAATTTATGGGTAATAGACATTTCCCCCAAAAATGATTGAACTTGGTTTTTGGAGGGGGTGTTAGCCTTGGATTTTCGGTCAAATTGGTCCTGACTCGACGAGCCACATTTTAAATGAGTATTAGCCTTATATTTCTAACCTTGTTCATATCCAATCCCTTTTAGTTGGTATTCGACTTCAAATTTATGGGTAATAGACTTTTCCCCCCAAAATGATTGAACTTGGTTTTTTGAGGGGGTGTTAGCCTTCGATTTTCGGACAAATTGGTCCTGACTCGACGAGCCCCATTTTAAATGAGTATTAGCCTTAGATTTCTAACCTTGTTCATATCCAATATCTTTTAGTTGGTATTAGACTTCAAATTTATGGGTAATAGACTTTTCCCCCAAAAATGATTGAACTTGGTTTTTGGAGGGGGTGTTAGCCTTGGATTTTCGGTCAAATTGGTCCTGACTCGACGAGCCACATTTTAAATGAGTATTAGCCTTATATTTCTAACCTTGTTCATATCCAATCCCTTTTAGTTGGTATTCGACTTCAAATTTATGGGTAATAGACATTTCCCCCAAAAATGATTGAACTTGGTTTTTGGAGGGGGTGTTAGCCTTGGATTTTCGGTCAAATTGGTCCTGACTCGACGAGCCACATTTTAAATGAGTATTAGCCTTATATTTCTAACCTTGTTCATATCCAATCCCTTTTAGTTGGTATTCGACTTCAAATTTATGGGTAATAGACTTTTCCCCCCAAAATGATAGAACTTGGTTTTTGGAGGGGGTGTTAGCCTTGGATATTTCGGACAAATTGGTCCCGACTCGACGAGCACCCATTTTAAATGAGTATTAGCCTTAGATTTCTAACCTTGTTCATATCCAATATCTTTTAGTTGGTATTAGACTTCAAATTTATGGGTAATAGACTTTTCCCCCAAAAATGATTGAACTTGATTTTTGGAGGGGGTGTTAGCCTTGGATTTTCGGTCAAATTGGTCCTGACTCGACGAGCCCCATTTTAAATGAGTATTAGCCTTATATTTCTAACCTTGTTCATATCCAATCCCTTTTAGTTGGTATTCGACTTCAAATTTATGGGTAATAGACTTTTCCCCCCCAAAAATGATAGAACTTGGTTTTTCGGAGGGGGGTGTTAGCCTTGTATTTTCGGACAAATTTGTCCTGACTTCACGAGCCCCATTTTAGATGAGTATTAGCCTTAGATTTCTAACATTGTTCATATCCAATACCTTTTAGTTGGTATTAGATTTCAAATTTATGGGCAATAGACTTTTCCCCCAAAAATAATTGAACTTGGTTTTTGGAGGGGGTGTTAGCCTTGGATTTTCGGACAAATTGGTCCTGACTCGACGAGCCCCATTTAAATGATTATTAGCCTTAGATTGATAACCTTGTTCATATCCAATACCTTTTAGTTGGTATTAGACTCTAAATTTATGGGTAATAGACATTTCCCCCAAAAAAAATTGAACTTGGTTTTTGGAGGGGGTGTTAGCCTTGGATTTTCGGTCAAATTGGTCCTGACTCGACGAGCCCCATTTTAAATGAGTATTAGCCTTATATTTCTAACCTTGTTCATATCCAATCCCTTTTAGTTGGTATTCGACTTCAAATTTTTGGGTAATAGACTTTTCCCCCAAAAAATGATAGAACTTGGTTTTTTGGAGGGGGTGTTAGCCTTGGATTTTCAAACAAATTGGTCCCGACTTGACGAGTCTCATTTTAAATGATTATTAGCCTTAGATTTCTAACCTTGTTCATATCCAATCCCTTTTAGTTGGTATTAGACTTTCAAATTTATGGGTAATAGACTTTTCCCCCCCAAAAATGATTGAACTTGGTTTTTTGGAGGGGGTGTTAGCCTTCGATTTTCGGACAAATTGGTCCCGACTCGACGAGCCCCATTTTAAATGAGTATTAGCCTTAGATTTCTAACCTTGTTCATATCCAATATCTTTTAGTTTGGTATTAGACTTCAAATTTATGGGTAATAGACTTTTCCCCCCAAAAAATGATTGAACTTGGTTTTTGGAGGGGGTGTTAGCCTTGGATTTTCGGACAAATTGGTCCCGACTCGACGAGCCCCATTTTAAATGAGTATTAGCCTTATATTTCTAACCTTGTTCATATCCAATCCCTTTTAGTTGGTATTAGACTTCAAATTTATGGGTAATAGACTTTTCCCCCCAAAATGATAGAACTTGGTTTTTGGAGGGGGTGTTAGCCTTGGATTTTCAGACAAATTGGTCCTGACTTGACGAGTCCCATTTTAAATGATTATTAGCCTTAGATTTCTAACCTTGTTCATATCCAATCCCTTTTAGTTGGTATAAGACTTCAAATTTATGGGTAATAAACATTATTTCCCAAAAATGATTGAACTTGGTTTTTGGAGGGGGTGTTAGCCTTGGATTTTTGGACAAATTGGTCCTGACTTCACGAGCCCCATTTTAAATGAGTATTACCCTTAGATTTCTAAACTTGTTCATACCCAATTCCTTTTAGTTGGTATTAGACTTCAAATTTATGGGTAATAGATTTTCCCCCCCAAAATGATAGAACTTGGTTTTTGGAGGGGGTGTTAGCCTTAAATTTTCGGACAAATTGGTCCTGACTTCACGAGTCCTATTTTAAATGATTGTTAGCCTTAGATTTTTAACATTGTTCATATCCAATACCTTTTAGTTTGTATTAGACTTCAAATTTATGGGTAATAGACTTTTCCCCAAAAAATGATTGAACTTGGTTTTTGGAGGGGGTGTTAGCCTTGGATTTTCGGACAAATTGGTCCTGACTTCACGAGCCCCATTTTAAATGAGTATTAGCCTTAGATTTCTAACCTTGTTCATACCCAATTCCTTTTAGTTGGTATTAGACTTCAAATTTATGGGTAATAGACTTTTCCCCCCAAAATGATAGAACTTGGTTTTTGGAGGGGGTGTTAGCCTTGGATTTTTTGGATAAATTGGTCCCCGACTTCACGAGCCCCATTTTAAATGATTGTTAGCCTTAGATTTCTAACCTTGTTCATATCCAATACCTTTTAGTTGGTATTAGACTTCAAATTTATAAGTAATAGACTTTTCCCCCCAAAAAATGATTGAACTTGGTTTTTTGGAGGGGGTGTTAGCCTTGGATTTTCGGACAAATTGGTCCCGACTTGACGAGTCCCCATTTTAAATGATTATTAGCCTTAGATTTCTAACCTTGTTCATATCCAATCCCTTTTAGTTTGTATAAGACTTCAAATTTTTGGGTAATAGACTTTTCCCCCAAAAAATGATAGAACTTGGGTTTTTGGAGGGGGTGTTAGCCTTGGATTTTCAAACAAATTGGTCCCGACTTGACGAGTCTCATTTTAAATGATTATTAGACTTAGATTTCTAACCTTGTTCATATCCAATCCCTTTTAGTTGGTAATAGACTTCAAATTTATGGGTAATAGACTTTTCCCCCCAAAAATGATTGAAATTGGTTTTTTGAGGGGGGTGTTAGCCTTTGATTTTCTGGGACAAATTGGTCCCGACTCGACGAGCCCCATTTTAAATGAGTATTAGCCTTAGATTTCTAACCTTGTTCATATCCAATATCTTTTAGTTGGTATTAGACTTCAAATTTATGGGTAATAGACTTTTCCCCCAAAAAATGATTGAACTTGGTTTTTTGGAGGGGGTGTTAGCCTTGGATTTTCGGTCAAATTGGTCCCGACTCGACGAGCCCACATTTTAAATGAGTATTAGCCTTATATTTCTAACCTTGTTCATATCCAATCCCTTTTAGTTGGTATTCGACTTCAAATTTATGGGTAATAGACATTTTCCCCCAAAAATGATTGAACTTGGTTTTTGGAGGGGGGTGTTAGCCTTGGATTTTCTGGTCAAATTGGTCCCGACTCGACGAGCCCACATTTTAAATGAGTATTAGCCTTATATTTCTAACCTTGTTCATATCCAATCCCTTTTAGTTGGTATTCGACTTCAAATTTATGGGTAATAGACTTTTCCCCCAAAAATGATAGAACTTGGTTTTTTGGAGGGGGTGTTAGCCTTGGATATTTCGGACAAATTGGTCCCCGACTCGACGAGCACCATTTTAAATGAGTATTAGCCTTAGATTTCTAACCTTGTTCATATCCAATATCTTTTAGTTGGTATTAGACTTCAAATTTATGGGTAATAGACTTTTCCCCCAAAAAATGATTGAACTTGATTTTTGGAGGGGGGGTGTTAGCCTTGGATTTTCGGTCAAATTGGTCCCCGACTCGACGAGCCCCATTTTAAATGAGTATTAGCCTTATATTTCTAACCTTGTTCATATCCAATCCCTTTTAGTTGGTATTCGACTTCAAATTTATGGGTAATAGACTTTTCCCCCCAAAATGATAGAACTTGGTTTCTGGAGGGGGTGTTAGCCTTGTATTTTCGGACAAATTTTTCCTGACTTCACGAGCCCCATTTTAGATGAGTATTAGCCTTAGATTTCTAACATTGTTCATATCCAATACCTTTTAGTTGGTATTAGATTTCAAATTTATGGGCAATAGACTTTTCCCCCAAAAATAATTGAACTTGGTTTTTGGAGGGGGTGTTAGCCTTGGATTTTCGGACAAATTGGTCCTGACTCGACGAGCCCCATTTAAATGATTATTAGCCTTAGATTGATAACCTTGTTCATATCCAATACCTTTTAGTTGGTATTAGACTCTAAATTTATGGGTAATAGACATTTCCCCCAAAAAAAAATTGAACTTGGTTTTTTGGAGGGGGTGTTAGCCTTGGATTTTCTGGTCAAATTGGTCCTGACTCGACGAGCCCCATTTTAAATGAGTATTAGCCTTATATTTCTAACCTTGTTCATATCCAATCCCTTTTAGTTGGTATTCGACTTCAAATTTTTGGGTAATAGACTTTTCCCCCAAAAATAATAGAACTTGGTTTTTGGAGGGGGTGTTAGCCTTGGATTTTCAAACAAATTGGTCCTGACTTGACGAGTCTCATTTTAAATGATTATTAGCCTTAGATTTCTAACCTTGTTCATATCCAATCCCTTTTAGTTGGTATTAGATTTCAAATTTATGGGTAATAGACTTTTCCCCCCAAAATGATTGAACTTGGTTTTTTGAGGGGGTGTTAGCCTTCGATTTTCTGACAAATTGGTCCCGACTCGACGAGCCCCCATTTTAAATGAGTATTAGCCTTAGATTTCTAACCTTGTTCATATCCAATATCTTTTATTTGGTATTAGACTTCAAATTTATGGGTAATAGACTTTTCCCCCCAAAAAATGATTGAACTTGGTTTTTTGGAGGGGGTGTTAGCCTTGGATTTTCGGTCAAATTGGTCCTGACTCGACGAGCCCCATTTTAAATGAGTATTAGCCTTATATTTCTAACCTTGTTCATATCCAATCCCTTTTAGTTGGTATTAGACTTCAAATTTATGGGTAATAGACTTTTCCCCCCCAAAAATGATAGAACTTGGTTTTTGGAGGGGGTGTTAGCCTTGGATTTTCAGACAAATTGGTCCTGACTTGACGAGTCCCATTTTAAATGATTATTAGCCTTAGATTTCTAACCTTGTTCATATCCAATCCCTTTTAGTTGGTATAAGACTTCAAATTTATGGGTAATAAACATTTCCCCCAAAAATGATTGAACTTGGTTTTTGGAGGGGGGTGTTAGCCTTGGATTTTTGGACAAATTGGTCCTGACTTCACGAGCCCCATTTTAAATGAGTATTACCCTTAGATTTCTAAACTTGTTCATACCCAATTCCTTTTAGTTGGTATTAGACTTCAAATTTATGGGTAATAGATTTTCCCCCCCAAAATGATAGAACTTGGTTTTTGGAGGGGGTGTTAGCCTTAAATTTTCGGACAAATTGGTCCTGACTTCACGAGTCCTATTTTAAATGATTGTTAGCCTTAGATTTTTAACATTGTTCATATCCAATACCTTTTAGTTTGTATTAGACTTCAAATTTATGGGTAATAGACTTTTCCCCAAAAAAAATGATTGAACTTGGTTTTTGGAGGGGGGTGTTAGCCTTGGATTTTCTGGACAAATTGGTCCCGACTTCACGAGCCCCATTTTAAATGAGTATTAGCCTTAGATTTCTAACCTTGTTCATACCCAATTCCTTTTAGTTGGTATTAGACTTCAAATTTATGGGTAATAGACTTTTCCCCCCAAAATGATAGAACTTGGTTTTTGGAGGGGGTGTTAGCCTTGGATTTTTGGATAAATTGGTCCTGACTTCACGAGCCCCATTTTAAATGATTGTTAGCCTTAGATTTCTAACCTTGTTCATATCCAATACCTTTTAGTTGGTATTAGACTTCAAATTTATAAGTAATAGACTTTTCCCCCAAAAATGATTGAACTTGGTTTTTGGAGGGGGTGTTAGCCTTGGATTTTCAGACAAATTGGTCCTGACTTGACGAGTCCCATTTTAAATGATTATTAGCCTTAGATTTCTAACCTTGTTCATATCCAATCCCTTTTAGTTTGTATAAGACTTCAAATTTTTGGGTAATAGACTTTTCCCCCAAAAATGATAGAACTGGGTTTTTGGAGGGGGTGTTAGCCTTGGATTTTCAAACAAATTGGTCCTGACTTGACGAGTCTCATTTTAAATGATTATTAGACTTAGATTTCTAACCTTGTTCATATCCAATCCCTTTTAGTTGGTAATAGACTTCAAATTTATGGGTAATAGACTTTTCCCCCCAAAATGATTGAAATTGGTTTTTTGAGGGGGTGTTAGCCTTTGATTTTCGGACAAATTGGTCCTGACTCGACGAGCCCCATTTTAAATGAGTATTAGCCTTAGATTTCTAACCTTGTTCATATCCAATATCTTTTAGTTGGTATTAGACTTCAAATTTATGGGTAATAGACTTTTCCCCCAAAAATGATTGAACTTGGTTTTTGGAGGGGGTGTTAGCCTTGGATTTTCGGTCAAATTGGTCCTCACTCGACAAGCCCCATTTTAAATGAGTATTAGCCTTATATTTCTAACCTTGTTCATATCCAATACCTTTTAGTTGGTATTAGACTTCAATTTTATGGGTAATAGACTTTTCCCCCCAAAATGATAGAACTTGGTTTTTGGAGGGGGTGTTAGCCTTGGATTTTCGGACAAATTGGTCCTGACTTCACGAGCCCCATTTTAAATGATTGTTAGCCTTAGATTTCTAACATTGTTCATATCCAATACCTTTTAGTTGGTATTAGACTTCAAATTTATGGGTAATAGACTTTTTCCCCCAAAAATGATTGAACTTGGTTTTTGGAGGGGGTGTTAGCCTTGGATTTTCGGACAAATTGGTCCTGACTTCACGAGCCCCATTTTAAATGATTGTTAGCCTTAGATTTCTAACATTGTTCATATCCAATATCTTTTAGTTTGTATTAGACTTCAAATTTATGGGTAATAAACTTTTCCCCCAAAAATGATTGAACTTGGTTTTTGGAGGGTGTGTTAGCCTTGGATTTTCGGTCAAATTGGTCCTGACTCGATGAGCCCCATTTTAAATGAGTATTAGCCTTAGATTTCTAACCTTGTTCATATCCAATACCTTTTAGTTGGTATTCGACTTCAAATTTATGGGTAATAGACTTTTCCCCCCCAAAAATGATAGAACTTGGTTTTTGGAGGGGGTGTTAGCCTTGTATTTTCGGACAAATTGGTCCTGACTTCACGAGCCCCATTTTAGATGAGTATTAGCCTTAGATTACTAACATTATTCATATCCAATACCTTTTAGTTGGTATTAGACTTCAAATTTATGGGTAATAGACTTTTCCCCCAAAAATGATTGAACTTGGTTTTTTGGAGGGGGTGTTAGCCTTGGATTTTTAGGACAAATTGGTCCTGACTTCACGAGCCCCATTTTAAATGAGTATTACCCTTAGATTTCTAAACTTGTTCATACCCAATTCCTTTTAGTTGGTATTAGACTTCAAATTTATGGGTAATAGATTTTCCCCCCCAAAATGATAGAACTTGGTTTTTGGAGGGGGTGTTAGCCTTGAATTTTCGGACAAATTGGTCCTGACTTCACGAGTCCTATTTTAAATGATTGTTAGCCTTAGATTTCTAACATTGTTCATATCCAATACCTTTTAGTTGGTATTAGACTTCAAATTTATGGGTAATAGACTTTTCCCCAAAAAATGATTGAACTTGGTTTTTGGAGGGGGTGTTAGCCTTGGATTTTCGGACAAATTGGTCCTGACTTCACGAGCCCCATTTTAAATGAGTATTAGCCTTAGATTTCTAACCTTGTTCATACCCAATTCCTTTTAGTTGGTATTAGACTTCAAATTTATGGGTAATAGACTTTTCCCCCCCAAAAATGATAGAACTTGGTTTTTGGAGGGGGTGTTAGCCTTGGATTTTCTGGATAAATTGGTCCCGACTTCACGAGCCCCATTTTAAATGATTGTTAGCCTTAGATTTCTAACCTTGTTCATATCCAATACCTTTTAGTTGGTATTAGACTTCAAATTTATAAGTAGTAGACTTTTCCCCCAAAAAATGATTGAACTTGGTTTTTTGGAGGGGGGTGTTAGCCTTGGATTTTCGTGACAAATTGGTCCCGACTTGACGAGTCTCATTTTAAATGATTATTAGCCTTAGATTTCTAACCTTGTTCATATCCAATCCCTTTTAGTTGGTATTAGACTTCAAATTTATGGGTAATAGACTTTTCCCCCCCAAAAATGATTGAACTTGGTTTTTTGAGGGGGTGTTAGCCTTCGATTTTCTGGACAAATTGGTCCCGACTCGACGAGCCCCATTTTAAATGAGTATTAGCCTTAGATTTCTAACCTTGTTCATATCCAATATCTTTTAGTTGGTATTAGACTTCAAATTTATGGGTAATAGACTTTTCCCCAAAAAATGATTGAACTTGGTTTTTGGAGGGGGTGTTAGCCTTGGATTTTCGGTCAAATTGGTCCTGACTCGACGAGCCCCATTTTAAATGAGTATTAGCCTTATATTTCTAACCTTGTTCATATCCAATCCCTTTTAGTTGGTATTCGACTTCAAATTTATGGGTAATAGACTTTTCCCCCCAAAAATGATAGAACTTGGTTTTTGGAGGGGTGTTAGCCTTGGATATTTCGGTCAAATTGGTCCCTCGACTCGACAAGCCCCATTTTAAATGAGTATTAGCCTTATATTTCTAACCTTGTTCATATCCAATACCTTTTAGTTGGTATTAGACTTCAAATTTTATGGGTAATAGACTTTTCCCCCAAAAATGATAGAACTTGGTTTTTTGGAGGGGGGTGTTAGCCTTGGATTTTCTGACAAATTGGTCCCCGACTTCACGAGCCCCATTTTAAATGATTGTTAGCCTTAGATTTCTAACATTGTTCATATCCAATACCTTTTAGTTGGTATTAGACTTCAAATTTATGGGTAATAGACTTTTCCCCCAAAAAATGATTGAACTTGGTTTTTTGGAGGGGGTGTTAGCCTTGGATTTTCTGGGACAAATTGGTCCCCGACTTCACGAGCCCCATTTTAAATGATTGTTAGCCTTAGATTTCTAACATTGTTCATATCCAATATCTTTTAGTTTGTATTAGACTTCAAATTTATGGGTAATAAACTTTTCCCCCAAAAAATGATTGAACTTGGTTTTTGGAGGGGGTGTTAGCCTTGGATTTTCTGGTCAAATTGGTCCCCGACTCGATGAGCCCCATTTTAAATGAGTATTAGCCTTAGATTTCTAACCTTGTTCATATCCAATACCTTTTAGTTGGTATTCGACTTCAAATTTATGGGTAATAGACTTTTCCCCCCCAAAAATGATAGAACTTGGTTTTTGGAGGGGGTGTTAGCCTTGTATTTTCGGACAAATTGGTCCCGACTTCACGAGCCCCATTTTAGATGAGTATTAGCCTTAGATTTCTAACATTATTCATATCCAATACCTTTTAGTTGGTATTAGACTTCAAATTTATGGGTAATAGACTTTTCCCCCAAAAAATGATTGAACTTGGTTTTTGGAGGGGGTGTTAGCCTTGGATTTTTAGGACAAATTGGTCCCGACTTCACGAGCCCCATTTTAAATGAGTATTACCCTTAGATTTCTAAACTTGTTCATACCCAATTCCTTTTAGTTGGTATTAGACTTCAAATTTATGGGTAATAGATTTTCCCCCAAAAATGATAGAACTTGGTTTTTGGAGGGGGTGTTAGCCTTGAATTTTCGGACAAATTGGTCCCCGACTTCACGAGTCCTATTTTAAATGATTGTTAGCCTTAGATTTCTAACATTGTTCATATCCAATACCTTTTAGTTGGTATTAGACTTCAAATTTATGGGTAATAGACTTTTCCCCCAAAAAAATGATTGAACTTGGTTTTTGGAGGGGGTGTTAGCCTTGGATTTTCGGACAAATTGGTCCTGACTTCACGAGCCCCATTTTAAATGAGTATTAGCCTTAGATTTCTAACCTTGTTCATACCCAATTCCTTTTAGTTGGTATTAGACTTCAAATTTATGGGTAATAGACTTTTCCCCCCAAAATGATAGAACTTGGTTTTTGGAGGGGGTGTTAGCCTTGGATTTTCGGATAAATTGGTCCTGACTTCACGAGCCCCATTTTAAATGATTGTTAGCCTTAGATTTCTAACCTTGTTCATATCCAATACCTTTTAGTTGGTATTAGACTTCAAATTTATAAGTAGTAGACTTTTCCCCCAAAAATGATTGAACTTGGTTTTTGGAGGGGGTGTTAGCCTTGGATTTTCAGACAAATTGGTCCTGACTTGACGAGTCTCATTTTAAATGATTATTAGCCTTAGATTTCTAACCTTGTTCATATCCAATCCCTTTTAGTTGGTATTAGACTTCAAATTTATGGGTAATATACTTTTCCCCCCAAAATGATTGAACTTGGTTTTTGGAGGGGGTGTTAGCCTTGGATTTTCGGTCAAATTGGTCCTCACTCGACGAGCCCCATTTTAAATGAGTATTAGCCTTAGATTTCTAACCTTGTTCATATCCAATATCTTTTAGTTGGTATTAGACTTCAAATTTATGGGTAATAGACTTTTCCCCCCAAAAAATGATTGAACTTGGTTTTTGGAGGGGTGTTAGCCTTGGATTTTCTGGTCAAATTGGTCCTCACTCGACGAGCCCCATTTTAAATGAGTATTAGCCTTATATTTCTAACCTTGTTCATATCCAATCCCTTTTAGTTGGTATTAGACTTCAAATTTATGGGTAATAGACTTTTCCCCCCAAAATGATTGAACTTGGTTTTTTGAGGGGGTGTTAGCCTTCGATTTTCGGACAAATTGGTCCTCGACTCGACGAGCCCCATTTTAAATGAGTATTAGCCTTAGATTTCTAACCTTGTTCATATCCAATATCTTTTAGTTGGTATTAGACTTCAAATTTATGGGTAATAGACTTTTCCCCCAAAAATGATTGAACTTGGTTTTTGGAGGGGGTGTTAGCCTTGGATTTTCGGTCAAATTGGTCCTGACTCGACGAGCCCCATTTTAAATGAGTATTAGCCTTATATTTCTAACCTTGTTCATATCCAATCCCTTTTAGTTGGTATTCGACTTCAAATTTATGGGTAATAGACTTTTCCCCCCAAAAATGATAGAACTTGGTTTTTTGGAGGGGGTGTTAGCCTTGGATATTCTGGTCAAATTGGTCCCGACTCGACAAGCCCCATTTTAAATGAGTATTAGCCTTATATTTCTAACCTTGTTCATATCCAATACCTTTTAGTTGGTATTAGACTTCAAATTTTATGGGTAATAGACTTTTCCCCCCCAAAAATGATAGAACTTGGTTTTTTGGAGGGGTGTTAGCCTTGGATTTTCTGGACAAATTGGTCCCGACTTCACGAGCCCCATTTTAAATGATTGTTAGCCTTAGATTTCTAACATTGTTCATATCCAATACCTTTTAGTTGGTATTAGACTTCAAATTTATGGGTAATAGACTTTTCCCCCAAAAAATGATTGAACTTGGTTTTTGGAGGGGGTGTTAGCCTTGGATTTTCGGACAAATTGGTCCTGACTTCACGAGCCCCATTTTAAATGATTGTTAGCCTTAGATTTCTAACATTGTTCATATCCAATATCTTTTAGTTTGTATTAGACTTCAAATTTATGGGTAATAAACTTTTCCCCCCAAAAAATGATTGAACTTGGTTTTTGGAGGGGGTGTTAGCCTTGGATTTTCGGTCAAATTGGTCCTGACTCGATGAGCCCCATTTTAAATGAGTATTAGCCTTAGATTTCTAACCTTGTTCATATCCAATACCTTTTAGTTGGTATTCGACTTCAAATTTATGGGTAATAGACTTTTCCCCCCAAAAATGATAGAACTTGGTTTTTGGAGGGGGTGTTAGCCTTGTATTTTCTGGACAAATTGGTCCCGACTTCACGAGCCCCATTTTAGATGAGTATTAGCCTTAGATTTCTAACATTATTCATATCCAATACCTTTTAGTTGGTATTAGACTTCAAATTTATGGGTAATAGACTTTTCCCCCAAAAATGATTGAACTTGGTTTTTGGAGGGGGTGTTAGCCTTGGATTTTAGGACAAATTGGTCCTGACTTCACGAGCCCCATTTTAAATGAGT
This sequence comes from Salix suchowensis, assembly GCA_029030765.1. Lineage (NCBI taxonomy): Eukaryota > Viridiplantae > Streptophyta > Magnoliopsida > Malpighiales > Salicaceae > Salix > Salix suchowensis. The sequence goes on along the minus strand of JAPFFH010000766.1, from coordinate 11,045 downwards.
ATTACCCTTAGATTTCTAAACTTGTTCATACCCAATTCCTTTTAGTTGGTATTAGACTTCAAATTTATGGGTAATAGATTTTCCCCCCCAAAATGATAGAACTTGGTTTTTGGAGGGGGTGTTAGCCTTGAATTTTCGGACAAATTGGTCCTGACTTCACGAGTCCTATTTTAAATGATTGTTAGCCTTAGATTTCTAACATTGTTCATATCCAATACCTTTTAGTTGGTATTAGACTTCAAATTTATGGGTAATAGACTTTTCCCCAAAAAATGATTGAACTTGGTTTTTTGGAGGGGGTGTTAGCCTTGGATTTTCGGACAAATTGGTCCTGACTTCACGAGCCCCATTTTAAATGAGTATTAGCCTTAGATTTCTAACCTTGTTCATACCCAATTCCTTTTAGTTGGTATTAGACTTCAAATTTATGGGTAATAGACTTTTCCCCCCAAAATGATAGAACTTGGTTTTTGGAGGGGGTGTTAGCCTTGGATTTTCTGGATAAATTGGTCCCGACTTCACGAGCCCCATTTTAAATGATTGTTAGCCTTAGATTTCTAACCTTGTTCATATCCAATACCTTTTAGTTGGTATTAGACTTCAAATTTATAAGTAGTAGACTTTTCCCCCAAAAAATGATTGAACTTGGTTTTTGGAGGGGGGTGTTAGCCTTGGATTTTCGGACAAATTGGTCCTCGACTTGACGAGTCTCATTTTAAATGATTATTAGCCTTAGATTTCTAACCTTGTTCATATCCAATCCCTTTTAGTTGGTATTAGACTTCAAATTTATGGGTAATAGACTTTTCCCCCAAAATGATTGAACTTGGTTTTTTGAGGGGGTGTTAGCCTTCGATTTTCGGGACAAATTGGTCCCGACTCGACGAGCCCCCATTTTAAATGAGTATTAGCCTTAGATTTCTAACCTTGTTCATATCCAATATCTTTTAGTTGGTATTAGACTTCAAATTTATGGGTAATAGACTTTTCCCCCAAAAAATGATTGAACTTGGTTTTTGAAGGGGGTGTTAGCCTTGGATTTTTCGGTCAAATTGGTCCTCACTCGACGAGCCCCATTTTAAATGAGTATTAGCCTTATATTTCTAACCTTATTCATATCCAATCCCTTTTAGTTGGTATTCGACTTCAAATTTATGGGTAATAGACTTTTCCCCCCAAAATGATAGAACTTGGTTTTTGGAGGGGGTGTTAGCCTTGGATTTTCGGACAAATTGGTCCTGACTTCACGAGCCCCATTTTAAATGATTGTTAGCCTTAGATTTCTAACATTGTTCATATCCAATACCTTTTAGTTGGTATTAGACTTCAAATTTATGGGTAATAGACTTTTCCCCCAAAAATGATTGAACTTGGTTTTTGGAGGGGGTGTTAGCCTTGGATTTTCGGACAAATTGGTCCTGACTTCACGAGCCCCATTTTAAATGGTTGTTAGCCTTAGATTTCTAACATTGTTCATATCCAATATCTTTTAGTTTGTATTAGACTTCAAATTTATGGGTAATAAACTTTTCCCCCAAAAATGATTGAACTTGGTTTTTGGAGGGGGTGTTAGCCTTGGATTTTCGGTCAAATTGGTCCTGACTCGATGAGCCCCATTTTAAATGAGTATTAGCCTTAGATTTCTATCCTTGTTCATATCCAATACCTTTTAGTTGGTATTCGACTTCAAATTTATGGGTAATAGACTTTTCCCCCAAAAATGATTGAACTTGGTTTTTGGAGGGGGTGTTAGCCTTGGATTTTCGGACAAATTGGTCCTCACTCGACGAGCCCCATTTTAAATGAGTATTAGCCTTATATTTCTAACCTTGTTCATATCCAATCCCTTTTAGTTGGTATTCGACTTCAAATTTATGGGTAATAGACTTTTCCCCCAAAAATGATAGAACTTGGTTTTTTGGAGGGGGTGTTAGCCTTGGATATTTCTGGGTCAAATTGGTCCCGACTCGACAAGCCCCATTTTAAATGAGTATTAGCCTTATATTTCTAACCTTGTTCATATCCAATACCTTTTAGTTGGTATTAGACTTCAATTTTATGGGTAATAGACTTTTCCCCCCAAAATGATAGAACTTGGTTTTTGGAGGGGGTGTTAGCCTTGGATTTTCGGACAAATTGGTCCTGACTTCACGAGCCCCATTTTAAATGATTGTTAGCCTTAGATTTCTAACATTGTTCATATCCAATACCTTTTAGTTGGTATTAGACTTCAAATTTATGGGTAATAGACTTTTCCCCCAAAAATGATTGAACTTGGTTTTTGGAGGGGGTGTTAGCCTTGGATTTTCGGACAAATTGGTCCTGACTTCACGAGCCCCATTTTAAATGATTGTTAGCCTTAGATTTCTAACATTGTTCATATCCAATATCTTTTAGTTTGTATTAGACTTCAAATTTATGGGTAATAAACTTTTCCCCCAAAAATGATTGAACTTGGTTTTTGGAGGGGGTGTTAGCCTTGGATTTTCGGTCAAATTGGTCCTGACTCGATGAGCCCCATTTTAAATGAGTATTAGCCTTAGATTTCTAACCTTGTTCATATCCAATACCTTTTAGTTGGTATTCGACTTCAAATTTATGGGTAATAGACTTTTCCCCCCCAAAAATGATAGAACTTGGTTTTTGGAGGGGGTGTTAGCCTTGTATTTTCGGACAAATTGGTCCTGACTTCACGAGCCCCATTTTAGATGAGTATTAGCCTTAGATTTCTAACATTATTCATATCCAATACCTTTTAGTTGGTATTAGACTTCAAATTTATGGGTAATAGACTTTTCCCCCCAAAAAATGATTGAACTTGGTTTTTGGAGGGGGTGTTAGCCTTGGATTTTAGGACAAATTGGTCCTGACTTGACGAGTCTCATTTTAAATGATTATTAGCCTTAGATTTCTAACCTTGTTCATATCCAATCCCTTTTAGTTGGTATTAGACTTCAAATTTATGGGTAATAGACTTTTCCCCCCAAAAATGATTGAACTTGGTTTTTTGAGGGGGGTGTTAGCCTTCGATTTTCGGACAAATTGGTCCTGACTCGACGAGCCCCATTTTAAATGAGTATTAGCCTTAGATTTCTAACCTTATTCATATCCAATATCTTTTAGTTGGTATTAGACTTCAAATTTATGGGTAATAGACTTTTCCCCCAAAAATGATTGAACTTGGTTTTTGAAGGGGGTGTTAGCCTTGGATTTTCGGTCAAATTGGTCCTCACTCGACGAGCCCCATTTTAAATGAGTATTAGCCTTATATTTCTAACCTTATTCATATCCAATCCCTTTTAGTTGGTATTCGACTTCAAATTTATGGGTAATAGACTTTTCCCCCCAAAATGATAGAACTTGGTTTTTGGAGGGGGTGTTAGCCTTGGATTTTCGGACAAATTGGTCCTGACTTCACGAGCCCCATTTTAAATGATTGTTAGCCTTAGATTTCTAACATTGTTCATATCCAATACCTTTTAGTTGGTATTAGACTTCAAATTTATGGGTAATAGACTTTTCCCCCAAAAATGATTGAACTTGGTTTTTGGAGGGGGTGTTAGCCTTGGATTTTCGGTCAAATTGGTCCTGACTCGATGAGCCCCATTTTAAATGAGTATTAGCCTTAGATTTCTATCCTTGTTCATATCCAATACCTTTTAGTTGGTATTCGACTTCAAATTTATGGGTAATAGACTTTTCCCCCCAAAATGATAGAACTTGGTTTTTGGAGGGGGTGTTAGCCTTGTATTTTCGGACAAATTGGTCCTGACTTGACGAGTCTCATTTTAAATGATTATTAGCCTTAGATTTCTAACCTTGTTCATATCCAATCCCTTTTAGTTGGTATTAGACTTCAAATTTATGGGTAATAGACTTTTCCCCCCAAAATGATTGAACATGGTTTTTTGAGGGGGTGTTAGCCTTCGATTTTTCGGACAAATTGGTCCCGACTCGACGAGCCCCATTTTAAATGAGTATTAGCCTTAGATTTCTAACCTTGTTCATATCCAATATCTTTTAGTTGGTATTAGACTTCAAATTTATGGGTAATAGACTTTTCCCCCAAAAATGATTGAACTTGGTTTTTGGAGGGGGTGTTAGCCTTGGATTTTCGGTCAAATTGGTCCTCACTCGACGAGCCCCCATTTTAAATGAGTATTAGCCTTATATTTCTAACCTTGTTCATATCCAATCCCTTTTAGTTGGTATTCGACTTCAAATTTATGGGTAATAGACTTTTCCCCCCAAAATGATAGAACTTGGTTTTTGGAGGGGGTGTTAGCCTTGTATTTTCGGACAAATTGGTCCTGACTTCACGAGCCCCATTTTAGATGAGTATTAGCCTTAGATTTCTAACATTGTTCATATCCAATACCTTTTAGTTGGTATTAGACTTCAAATTTATGGGCAATAGACTTTTCCCCCAAAAAATAATTCAACTTGGTTTTTGGAGGGGGTGTTAGCCTTGGATTTTCTGGGACAAATTGGTCCCGACTCGACGAGCCCCATTTTAAATGATTATTAGCCTTATATTTATAACCTTGTTCATATCCAATACCTTTTAGTTGGTATTAGACTATAAATTTATGGGTAATAGACATTTTCCCCCAAAAAATGATTGAACTTGGTTTTTGGAGGGGGTGTTAGCCTTGGATTTTCGGACAAATTGGTCCCGACTCGACGAGCCCCATTTTAAATGAGTATTAGCCTTAGATTTCTAACCTTGTTCATATCCAATATCTTTTAGTTGGTATTAGACTTCAAATTTATGGGTAATAGACTTTTCCCCCAAAAAATGATTGAACTTGATTTTTGGAGGGGGTGTTAGCCTTGGATTTTCTGGTCATATTGGTCCCGACTCGACGAGCCCCATTTTAAATGAGTATTAGCCTTATATTTCTAACCTTGTTCATATCCAATCCCTTTTAGTTGGTATTCGACTTCAAATTTATGGGTAATAGACTTTTCCCCCCAAAAATGATAGAACTTGGTTTTTGGAGGGGGTGTTAGCCTTGGATTTTCTGACAAATTGGTCCCGACTTCACGAGCCCCATTTTTAAATGATTGTTAGCCTTAGATTTCTAACATTGTTCATATCCAATACCTTTTAGTTGGTATTAGACTTCAAATTTATGGGTAATAGACTTTTCCCCCAAAAAATGATTGAACTTGGTTTTTGGAGGGGGTGTTAGCCTTGGATTTTTCGGACAAATTGGTCCCGACTCGACGAGCCCCAATTTAAATGAGTATTAGCCTTAGATTTCTAACCTTGTTCATATCCAATATCTTTTAGTTTGTATTAGACTTCAAATTTATGGGTAATAAACTTTTCCCCCAAAAATGATTGAACTTGGTTTTTGGAGGGGGTGTTAGCCTTGGATTTTCGGTCAAATTGGTCCTGACTTGATGAGCCCCATTTTAAATGAGTATTAGCCTTATATTTCTAACCTTGTTCATATCCAATACCTTTTAGTTGGTATTAGACTTAAAATTTATGGGTAATAGACTTTTCCCCCCAAAATGATAGAACTTGGTTTTTGGAGGGGGTGTTAGCCTTGGATTTTCGGACAAATTGGTCCTGACTCGACGAGCCCCATTTTAAATGAGTATTAGCCTTAGATTTCTAACCTTTTTCATATCCAATATCTTTTAGTTGGTATTAGACTTCAAATTTATGGGTAATAGACTTTTCCCCCAAAAATGATTGAACTTGATTTTTAGAGGGGGTGTTAGCCTTGGATTTTCGGTCAAATTGGTCCTGACTCGACGAGCCCCATTTTAAATGAGTATTAGCCTTATATTTCTAACCTTGTTCATATCCAATCCCTTTTAGTTGGTATTCGACTTCAAATTTATGGGTAATAGACTTTTCCCTCCAAAATGATAGAACTTGGTTTTTGGAGGGGGTGTTAGCCTTGTATTTTCGGACAAATTGGTCCTGACTTCACGAGCCCCATTTTAGATGAGTATTAGCCTTATATTTCTAACATTGTTCATATCCAATACATTTTAGTTGGTATTAGACTTCAAACTTATGGGCAATAGACTTTTCCCCCAAAAATAATTGAACTTGGTTTTTGGAGGGGGTGTTAGCCTTGGATTTTCGGACAAATTGGTCCTGACTCGACGAGCCCCATTTAAATGATTATTAGCCTTAGATTTATAACCTTGTTCATATCCAATAACTTTTAGTTGGTATTAGACTCTAAGTTTATGGGTAATAGACATTTCCCCCAAAAATGATTGAACTTGGTTTTTGGAGGGGGTGTTAGCCTTGGATTTTCGGTCAAATTGGTCCTGACTCGACGAGCCCCATTTTAAATGAGTATTAGCCTTATATTTCTAACCTTGTTCATATCCAATCCCTTTTAGTTGGTATTCGACTTCAAATTTTTGGGTAATAGACTTTTCTCCCAAAAATGATAGAACTTGGTTTTTGGAGGGGGTGTTAGCCTTGGATTTTCAGACAAATTGGTCCTGACTTGACGAGTCTCATTTTAAATGATTATTAGCCTTAGATTTCTAACCTTGTTCATATCCAATCCCTTTTAGTTGGTATTAGACTTCAAATTTATGGGTAATAGACTTTTCCCCCCAAAATGATTGAACTTGGTTTTTTGAGGGGGTGTTAGCCTTCGATTTTTGGACAAATTGGTCCTGACTCGACGAGCCCCATTTTAAATGAGTATTAGCCTTAGATTTCTAACCTTGTTCATATCCAATATCTTTTAGTTGGTATTAGACTTCAAATTTATGGGTAATAGACTTTTCCCCCAAAAATGATTGAACTTGGTTTTTGGAGGGGGTGTTAGCCTTGGATTTTCGGTCAAATTGGTCCTGACTCGACGAGCCCCATTTTAAATGAGTATTAGCCTTATATTTCTAACCTTGTTCATATCCAATACCTTTTAGTTGGTATTAGACTTCAAATTTATGGGTAATAGACATTTCCCCCCAAAATGATAGAACTTGGTTTTTGGAGGCGGTGTTAGCCTTGGATTTTCGGACAAATTGGTCCTGACTTCACGAGCCCCATTTTAAATGATTGTTAACCTTAGATTTCTAACATTGTTCATATCCAATATCTTTTAGTTGGTATTAGACTTCAAATTTATGGGTAATATACTTTTCCCCCTAAAATGATAGAACTTGGTTTTTGGAGGGGGTGGTAGCCTTGGATTTTCAGACAAATTGGTCCTGACTCGACGAGCCCCATTTTAAATGAGTATTAGCCTTATATTTCTAACCTTGTTCATATGCAATCCCTTTTAGTTGGTATTAGACTTCAAATTTATGGGTAATAGACTTTTCCTCCCAAAATGATAGAACTTGGTTTTTGGAGGGGGTGTTAGCCTTGGATTTTCAGACAAATTGGTCCTGACTTGACGAGTCCCATTTTAAATGATTATTAGCCTTAGATTTCTAACCTTGTTCATATCCAATCCCTTTTAGTTTGTATAACACTTCAAATTTATGGGTAATAAACATTTCCCCCTAAAATGATTGAACTTGGTTTTTGGAGGGGGTGTTAGCCTTGGATTTTTGGACAAATTGGTCCTGACTTCACGAGCCCCATTTTAAATGAGTATTACCCTTACATTTCTAAAATTGTTCATACCCAATTCCTTTTAGTTGGTATTAGACTTCAAATTTATGGGTAATAGATTTTCCCCCCCAAAATGATAGAACTTGGTTTTTGGAGGGGGTGTTAGCCTTGAATTTTCAGACAAATTGGTCCTGACTTCACGAGTCCTATTTTAAATGATTGTTAGCCTTAGATTTCTAACATTGTTCATATCCAATACCTTTTAGTTGGTATTAGACTTCAAATTTATGGGTAATAGACTTTTCCCCCAAAAATGATTGAACTTGGTTTTTGGAGGGGGTGTTAACCTTGGATTTTCGGACAAATTGGTCCTGACTTCACGAGCCCCATTTTAAATGAGTATTAGCCTTAGATTTCTAACCTTTTTCATACCCAATTCCTTTTAGTTGGTATTAGACTTCAAATTTATGGGTAATAGATTTTTCCCCCCAAAATGATAGAACTTGGTTTTTGGAGGGGGTGTTAGCCTTGGATTTTCGGTCAAATTGGTCCTGACTCGACGAGCCCCATTTTAAATGAGTATTAGCCTTATATTTCTAAACTTGTTCATATCCAATCCCTTTTAGTTGGTATTCGACTTCAAATTTATGGGTAATAGACTTTTCCCCCCAAAATGATAGAACTTGGTTTTTGGAGGGGGTGTTAGCCTTGGATTTTCGGACAAATTGGTCCTGACTTCACGAGCCCCATTTTAAATGATTGTTAGCCTTAGATTTCTAACATTGTTCATATCCAATACCTTTTAGTTGGTATTAGACTTCAAATTTATGGGTAAGATACTTTTCCCCCCAAAATGATAGAACTTGGTTTTTGGAGGGGATGTTAGCCTTGGATTTTTCGGACAAATTGGTCTCGACTCGACCAGCCCCATTTTAAATGAGTATTAGCCTTATATTTCTAACCTTGTTCATATCCAATCCCTTTTAGTTGGTATTCGACTTCAAATTTATGGGTAATAGACTTTTCCCCCCAAAATGATAGAACTTGGTTTTGGAGGGGGTGTTAGCCTTGGATTTTCGGACAAATTGGTCCTGACTTCACGAGCCCCATTTTAAATGATTGTTAGCCTTAGATTTCTAACATTGTTCATATCCAATACCTTTTAGTTGGTATTAGACTTCAAATTTATGGGTAATAGACTTTTCCCCCAAAAATGATTGAACTTGGTTTTTTGAGGGGGTGTTAGCCTTGGATTTTCGGACAAATTGTTCCTGACTCGACGAGCCCCATTTTAAATGAGTATTAGCCTTAGATTTCGAACCTTATTCATATCCAATATCTTTTAGTTGGTATTAGACTTCAAATTTATGGGTAATAGACTTTTCCCCCAAAAATGATTGAACTTGGTTTTTGGAGGGGGTGTTAGCCTTGGATTTTCGGACAAATTGGTCCTGACTTCACGAGCCCCATTTTAAATGATTGTTAGCCTTAGATTTCTAACATTTTTCATATCCAATACCTTTTAGTTGGTATTTGACTTCAAATTTATGGGTAATAGACTTTTCCCCCAAAAATGATTGAACTTGGTTTTTGGAGGGGGTGTTAGCCTTGGATTTTCGGACAAATTGGTCCTGACTTCACGAGCCCCATTTTAAATGATTGTTAGCCTTAGATTTCTAACATTTTTCATATCGAATACCTTTTAGTTGGTATTTGACTTCAAATTTATGGGTAATAGACTTTTCCCCCCAAAATGATAGAACTTGGTTTTTGGAGGGGGTGTTAGCCTTGGATTTTCGGACAAATTGGTCCTGACTTCACGAGCCCCATTTTAAATGATTGTTAGCCTTAGATTTCTAACATTTTTCATATCCAATACCTTTTAGTTGGTATTAGACTTCAAATTTATGGGTAATAGACTTTTCCCCCAAAAATGATTGAACTTGGTTTTTGGAGGGGGTGTTAGCCTTGGATTTTTCGGACAAATTGGTCTCGACTTGACGAGCCCAATTTAAATGAGTATTAGCCTTAGATTTCTAACCTTGTTCATATCCAATATCTTTTAGTTTGTATTAGACTTCAAATTTATGGGTAATAGACTTTTCCCTCAAAAATGATTGAACTTGGTTTTTGGAGGGGGTGTTAGCCTTGCATTTTCGGTCAAATTGGTCCTGACTCGACGAGCCCCATTTTAAATGAGTATTAGCCTTATATTTCTAACCTTGTTCATATCCAATACCTTTTAGTTGGTATTAGACTTCAAATTTATGGGTAATAGACTTTTCCCCCCAAAATGATAGAACTTGGTTTTTGGAGGGGGTGTTAGCCTTGGATTTTCGGTCAAATTGGTCCTGACTCGACGAGCACCATTTTAAATGAGTATTAGCCTTATATTTCTAACCTTGTTCATATACATTACCTTTTAGTTGATATGAGACTTCAAATTTATGGGTAATAGACTTTTCCCCCCAAAATGACAGAACTTGGTTTTTGGAGGGGGTGTTAGCCTTGGATTTTCGGACAAATTGGTCCTGACTCGACCAGCCCCATTTTAAATGAGTATTAGCCTTATATTTCTAACCTTGTTCATATGCAATCCCTTTTAGTTGGTATTAGACTTCAAATTTATGGGTAATAGACTTTTCCCCCCAAAATGATAGAACTTGGTTTTTGGAGGGGGTGTTAGCCTTGGATTTTCAGACAAATTGGTCCTGACTTGACGAGTCCCATTTTAAATGATTATTAGCCTTAGATTTCTAACCTTGTTCATATCCAATCCCTTTTAGTTTGTATAAGACTTCAAATTTATGGGTAATAAACATTTCCCCCTAAAATGATTGAACTTGGTTTTTGGAGGGGGTGTTAGCCTTGGATTTTTGGACAAATTGGTCCTGACTTCACGAGCCCCATTTTAAATGAGTATTACCCTTAGATTTCTAAACTTGTTCATACCCAATTCCTTTTAGTTGGTATTAGACTTCAAATTTATGGGTAATAGATTTTCCCCCCCAAAATGATAGAACTTGGTTTTTGGAGGGGGTGTTAGCCTTGAATTTTCAGAGAAATTGGTCCTGACTTCACGAGTCCTATTTTAAATGATTGTTAGCCTTAGATTTCTAACATTGTTCATATCCAATACCTTTTAGTTGGTATTAGACTTCAAATTTATGGGTAATATACTTTTCCCTCTAAAATGATAGAACTTGGTTTTTGGAGGGGGTGGTAGCCTTGGATTTTCAGACAAATTGGTCCTGACTCGACCAGCCCCATTTTAAATGAGTATTAGCCTTATATTTCTAACCTTGTTCATATGCAATCCCTTTTAGTTGGTATTAGACTTCAAATTTATGGGTAATAGACTTTTCCCCCCAAAATGATAGAACTTGGTTTTTGGAGGGGTGTTAGCCTTGGATTTTCGGGACAAATTGGTCCCGACTTGACGAGTCCCATTTTAAATGATTATTAGCCTTAGATTCTAACCTTGTTCATATCCAAT
>JAPFFH010000765.1:0-27075 GCA_029030765.1 Salix suchowensis | reverse complement strand
CTATTTATGATCGGCTTGTTTTAACTCGCAAGTGCACGAGTGTGCGATGTAGCAATTGACTTCGGTAGATCGAGGTCATATCCACAGAGAGCTAGATTTAGATATTAAGCTAGGTAACAACAAAAAATATCTCAAGAGAATAATTAATGGATTTGTTTTCAAAAGATGAAAAAGAGTAAATAGATTGTAAATGACAAGAAAAAAGTAAGTCTTGGTTCCAAATCAATTTTAATGATGATGTATTGGTGATTCCTTCAACATATATAAGATAACTCAACCCTAATATCAACGATGGTGATATTAGATCGGAGAAGATATTACAATGAAGTTCAAAAAGATGAAGATTGATTATTGCTTAAGAATAAGCGAGTATTTTCATATTAAGTAAGACATTGAATCAAGCAATCTCTATACCAAAACTAAGTTTTGTTCATAAAAAATTCAAGATTATAACATTACCTAAATGATTTCTAAAATTTCTTTGCAATAATTAAACATTCATGAAGAAACCGTGAAGATAGACATTAGGTGGTTCATTCATATCTTAAAGAACTCACCTCAATCACCATCATCCTTGATTTGGATCCAAGAAAGAGATTAGCCTACCATAATTATATATAAGAACACTCTAATAAACATGAAAATAACTTGAATCAAACTGAAATGATAAGTTTTATAACTAACAAAAACTGAAATCAAAAAGAGAAGAGCAAAACCAATCTCGGAAAATATTTTAACACCGAGATATGACGCTACTTTGGACTCAATTTTACCCTTTTTCTAAGCCTCTTTTGGAGAAGGATATTAGACACATATTTATAGGACTTTCTGTTAGCTTTCCAGAACATTAAATAAAAATATAATTCTGAGCTCTGAATAAAAACGTTATGACTGAAACACGAAAGGTGTTACGGGAGAGTCAATTTCGGCAACTTCGGGGAAGATATTTGTGCCAATTTTCTTCCTCATTTTTAGCTGACCCCTTCTTCTATTTTTGACCCAAAATAACGTGACAATTCAGCTCTCCATCCACTTGATAGTTTAGCCTTTGCACATGGTTCATGCTCACATTAAATTGATCTTGTAGCATCCTAGCCCTCTCATCACACACGCTTGCAAGGGTCTCTTTCCTCTTCTCGAAAGCTTGGAGCTCATGTACCGGAAGATCCAAACACGAGACAGCGATCCAACGATGTTAAATTTCACTGAAATGATTTATTTAAGCTCCAAAAACTTGTCGAAACATTAAAAGAAACTTCATTACTAAAAAGCACATAAATTATTATAAAAAACCCAAATAAAAACAATAAATACATATGTAAAATAAGAAACTTAATGAACTTTTGATGCACAATCAATGGGTAATAGACTTTTCCCCCAAACATGATTGAACTTGGTTTTTGGAGGGGGTGTTAGCCTTGGATTTTCGGATAAATTGGTCCTGACTTCACGAGCCCCATTTTAAATGAGTATTAGCCTTAGATTTCTAACCTTGTTCATATCCAATCCCTTTTTTTTGGTATTAGACTTCAAATTTATGGGTAATAGACTTTTCACCCGAAAATGATAGAACTTGGTTTTTGGAGGGGTGTTAGCCTTGGATTTTTCGGACAAATTGGTCCCGACTTGACGAGCCCCATTTTAAATGAGTATTAGCCTTATATTTCTAACCTTTGTTTCATATCCAAGCCCTTTTAGTTGGTATTAGACTTCAAATTTATGGGTAATAGACTTTTCCCCGAAAATGATAGAACTTGGTTTTTGGTGGGGGGTATTAGCCTTGGATTTTCGGACAAATTGGTCCTGACTCGACGAGCCCCATTTTAAATAAGTATTAGCCTTATATTTCTAACCTTGTTCATATCCAATACCTTTTAGTTGGTATTAGACTTGAAATTTATGGGTAATAGACTTTTCCCCTCAAAAAATGATTGAACTTGGTTTTTGGAGGGGGTGTTAGCCTTGGATTTTCAAACAAATTGGTCCTGACTCGACGAGCCCCATTTTAAATGAGTATTAGCCTTAGATTTCTAACCTTGTTCATATCCAATCCCTTTTAGTTGGTATTAGACTTCAAATTTATGAGTAATAGACTTTTCCCCTCAAAATGATAGAACTTTGTTTTTGGAGGGGGTGTTAGCCTTGGATTTTCGGACAAATTGGTCCTGACTTCACGAGCCCCATTTTAAATGAGTATTAGCCTTATATTTATAACCTTGTTCATATCCAATCCCTTTTAGTTGGTATTAGACTTCAAATTAATGGGTAATAGACTTTTCCCCCAAAAATGATAGAACTTGGTTTTTGGAAAGGGTGTTAGCCTTGGATTTTCTGGACAAATTGGTCCCGACTCGACGAGCCCCATTTTAAATGAGTATTAGCCTTAGATTTCTAACATTGTTCATATCCAATTTCTTTTAGTTGGTATTAGACTTCAAATTTATGGGTAATAGACTTTTCCCCCCAAAATGATACAACTTGGTTTTAGGAGGGGGTGTTAGCCTTGGATTTTCGGACAAATTGATCCTTATTCGACGAGCCCAATTTAAATGAGTATTAGCCTTATATTTATAACCTTGTTCATATCCAATCCCTTTTAGTTGGTATTAGACTTCAAATTTATGGGTAATAGACTTTTCACCCCAAAATGATAGAACTTGGTTTTTCGAGGGGGTGTTAGCCTTGGATTTTCGGACAAATTGGTCCTGACTCGACGAGCCCCATTTTAAATGAGTATTGGCTTTAGATTTTTAACCTTGTTCATATCCAATACCTTTTAGTTGGTATTAGACTTCAAATTTATGGGTAATAGACTTTTCCCCCAAAAATGATAGAACTTGGTTTTTGGAAAGGGTGTTAGCCTTGGATTTTCGGACAAATTGGTCCTGACTCGACGAGCCCCATTTTAAATGAGTATTAGCCTTAGATTTCTAACATTGTTCATATCCAATACCTTTTAGTTGGTATTAGACTTCAAATTTATAAGTAATAGACTTTTCCCCCAAAAATGATAGAACTTGGTTTTTGGAGGGGGTGTTAGCCTTGGACTTTCGGACAAATTGATCCTTATTCGACGAGCCCCATTTAAATGAGTATTAGCCTTAGATTTCTAACCTTGTTCATATCCAATCCCTTTTAGTTGGTATTAGACTTGAAATATATGGGTAATAGACTTTTCCCCCCAAACATGATTGAACTCGGTTTTTGGAGGGGGTGTTAGCCTTGGATTTTCTGACAAATTGGTCCCGACTTCACGAGCACCATTTTAAATGAGTATTAGCCTTAGATTTCTAACCTTGTTCATATCCAATACCTTTTAGTTGGTATTAGACTTCAAATTTATGGGTAATAGACTTTTCCCCCAAAAATGATAGAACTTGGTTTTTGGAAAGGGTGTTAGCCTTGGATTTTCTGGACAAATTGGTCCTGACTCGACGAGCCCCATTTTAAATGAGTATTAGCCTTAGATTTCTAACATTGTTCATATCCAATACCTTTTAGTTGGTATTAGACTTCAAATTGATGGGTAATAGACTTTTCCCCCCCAAAAATGATAAAACTTGGTTTTTTGGAGGGGGTGTTAGCCTTGGATTTTCGGACAAATTGATCCTTATTCGACGAGCCCCATTTTAAATGACTATTAGCCTTATATTTCTAACCTTGTTCATATCCAATACCTTTTAGTTGGTATTAGACTTGAAATTTATGGGTAATAGACTTTTCCCTCAAAAATGATGGAACTTGGTTTTTGGAGGGGGTGTTAGCCTTGGATTTTCGAACAAATTGGTCCTGACTTGACGAGCCCCATTTTAAATGAGTATTAGCCTTATATTTCTAACCTTGTTCATATCCAATACCTTTTAGTTGGTATTAGACTTCAAATTTATGGCTAATAGACTTTTCCACCAAAAATGATAGAACTTGGTTTTTGGAGGGGGTGTTAGCCTTGGACTTTCGGACAAATTGATCCTTATTCGACGAGCCCCATTTAAATGAGTATTAGCCTTAGATTTCTAACCTTGTTCATATCCAATCCCTTTTAGTTGGTATTAGACTTCAAATTTATGAGTAATAGACTTTTCCCCTCAAAATGATAGAACTTTGTTTTTGGAGGGGGTGTTAGCCTTGGATTTTCTGGGACAAATTGGTCCCGACTTCACGAGCCCCATTTTAAATGAGTATTAGCCTTATATTTATAACCTTGTTCATATCCAATCCCTTTTAGTTGGTATTAGACTTCAAATTTATGGGTAATAGACTTTTCCCCCCAAAAAATGATAGAACTTGGTTTTTGGAAAGGGTGTTAGCCTTGGATTTTCTGACAAATTGGTCCCCGACTCGACGAGCCCCCATTTTAAATGAGTATTAGCCTTAGATTTCTAACATTGTTCATATCCAATTTCTTTTAGTTGGTATTAGACTTCAAATTTATGGGTAATAGACTTTTCCCCCCAAAAATGATACAACTTGGTTTTTAGGAGGGGGTGTTAGCCTTGGATTTTCTGACAAATTGATCCTTATTCGACGAGCCCCAATTTAAATGAGTATTAGCCTTATATTTATAACCTTGTTCATATCCAATCCCTTTTAGTTGGTATTAGACTTCAAATTTATGGGTAATAGACTTTTCACCCCAAAAATGATAGAACTTGGTTTTTGGAGGGGGTGTTAGCCTTGGATTTTCTGACAAATTGGTCCCTGACTCGACGAGCCCCATTTTAAATGAGTATTGGCCTTTAGATTTTTAACCTTGTTCATATCCAATACCTTTTAGTTGGTATTAGACTTCAAATTTATGGGTAATAGACTTTTCCCCCCAAAAAATGATAGAACTTGGTTTTTGGAAAGGGTGTTAGCCTTGGATTTTCGGACAAATTGGTCCTGACTCGACGAGCCCCATTTTAAATGAGTATTAGCCTTAGATTTCTAACATTGTTCATATCCAATACCTTTTAGTTGGTATTAGACTTCAAATTTATAAGTAATAGACTTTTCCCCCAAAAATGATAGAACTTGGTTTTTGGAGGGGGTGTTAGCCTTGGACTTTCGGACAAATTGATCCTTATTCGACGAGCCCCATTTAAATGAGTATTAGCCTTAGATTTCTAACCTTGTTCATATCCAATCCCTTTTAGTTGGTATTAGACTTGAAATATATGGGTAATAGACTTTTCCCCCCAAACATGATTGAACTTTGGTTTTTGGAGGGGGTGTTAGCCTTGGATTTTCTGGACAAATTGGTCCCGACTTCACGAGCCCCATTTTAAATGAGTATTAGCCTTAGATTTCTAACCTTGTTCATATCCAATCCCTTTTAGTTGGTATTAGACTTCAAATTTATGGGTAATAGACTTTTCCCCCAAAAAATGATAGAACTTGGTTTTTGGAAAGGGTGTTAGCCTTGGATTTTCTGGACAAATTGGTCCCCGACTCGACGAGCCCCATTTTAAATGAGTATTAGCCTTAGATTTCTAACATTGTTCATATCCAATTTCTTTTAGTTGGTATTAGACTTCAAATTTATGGGTAATAGACTTTTCCCCCCAAAAATGATACAACTTGGTTTTTAGGAGGGGGTGTTAGCCTTGGATTTTCTGGACAAATTGATCCTTATTCGACGAGCCCCAATTTTAAAATGAGTATTAGCCTTATATTTATAACCTTGTTCATATCCAATCCCTTTTAGTTGGTATTAGACTTCAAATTTATGGGTAATAGACTTTTCACCCCAAAATGATAGAACTTGGTTTTTGGAGGGGGTGTTAGCCTTGGATTTTCGGACAAATTGGTCCTGACTCGACGAGCCCCATTTTAAATGAGTATTGGCTTTAGATTTTTAACCTTGGTCATATCCAATACCTTTTAGTTGGTATTAGACTTCAAATTTATGGGTAATAGACTTTTCCCCCAAAAATGATAGAACTTGGTTTTTGGAAAGGGTGTTAGCCTTGGATTTTCTGACAAATTGGTCCCCGACTCGACGAGCCCCATTTTAAATGAGTATTAGCCTTAGATTTCTAACATTGTTCATATCCAATACCTTTTAGTTGGTATTAGACTTCAAATTTATAAGTAATAGACTTTTCCCCCAAAAAATGATAGAACTTGGTTTTTGGAGGGGTGTTAGCCTTGGACTTTCGGACAAATTGATCCTTATTCGACGAGCCCCATTTAAATGAGTATTAGCCTTAGATTTCTAACCTTGTTCATATCCAATCCCTTTTAGTTGGTATTAGACTTGAAATATATGGGTAATAGACTTTTCCCCCAAACATGATTGAACCCTGGTTTTTGGAGGGGGTGTTAGCCTTGGATTTTCTGGACAAATTGGTCCCGACTTCACGAGCACCATTTTAAATGAGTATTAGCCTTAGATTTCTAACCTTGTTCATATCCAATACCTTTTAGTTGGTATTAGACTTCAAATTTATGGGTAATAGACTTTTCCCCCCAAAAAATGATAGAACTTGGTTTTTTGGAAAGGGTGTTAGCCTTGGATTTTCGGACAAATTGGTCCCGACTCGACGAGCCCCATTTTAAATGAGTATTAGCCTTAGATTTCTAACATTGTTCATATCCAATACCTTTTAGTTGGTATTAGACTTCAAATTGATGGGTAATAGACTTTTCCCCCCCAAAAATGATAAAACTTGGTTTTTGGAGGGGGTGTTAGCCTTGGATTTTCTGACAAATTGATCCTTATTCGACGAGCCCCATTTTAAATGACTATTAGCCTTATATTTCTAACCTTGTTCATATCCAATACCTTTTAGTTGGTATTAGACTTGAAATTTATGGGTAATAGACTTTTCCCCTCAAAAAATGATGGAACTTGGTTTTTGGAGGGGGTGTTAGCCTTGGATTTTCGAACAAATTGGTCCCGACTTGACGAGCCCCCATTTTAAATGAGTATTAGCCTTATATTTCTAACCTTGTTCATATCCAATACCTTTTAGTTGGTATTAGACTTCAAATTTATGGCTAATAGACTTTTCCACCAAAAAATGATAGAACTTGGTTTTTTGGAGGGGGTGTTAGCCTTGGACTTTCTGACAAATTGATCCTTATTCGACGAGCCCCATTTAAATGAGTATTAGCCTTAGATTTCTAACCTTGTTCATATCCAATCCCTTTTAGTTGGTATTAGACTTCAAATTTATGAGTAATAGACTTTTCCCCTCAAAATGATAGAACTTTGTTTTTGGAGGGGGTGTTAGCCTTGGATTTTCTGGACAAATTGGTCCCGACTTCACGAGCCCCATTTTAAATGAGTATTAGCCTTATATTTATAACCTTGTTCATATCCAATCCCTTTTAGTGTGTATTAGACTTCAAATTAATGGGTAATAGACTTTTCCCCCCAAAAAATGATAGAACTTGGTTTTTTGGAAAGGGTGTTAGCCTTGGATTTTCTGACAAATTGGTCCCGACTCGACGAGCCCCATTTTAAATGAGTATTAGTCTTAGAGTTATAACATTGTTCATATCCAATACCTTTTAGTTGGTATTAGACTTCAAATTTATGGGTAATAGACTTTTCCCCCGAAAATGATAGAACTTGGTTTTTGGTGGGGGTGTTAGCCTTGGATTTTCTGGACAAATTGGTCCCGACTCGACGAGCCCCATTTTAAATGAGTATTAGCCTTATATTTCTAACCTTGTTCATATCCAATACCTTTTAGTTGGTATTAGACTTGAAATTTATGGGTAATAGACTTTTCCCCTCAAAAATGATTGAACTTGGTTTTTGGAGGGGGTGTTAGCATTGGATTTTCGAACAAATTGGTCCCGACTCGACGAGCCCCATTTTAAATGAGTATTAGCCTTAGATTTCTAACCTTGTTCATATCCAATACCTTTTAGTTGGTATTAGACTTGAAATTTATGGGTAATAGACTTTTCCCCCAAAAAAATGATAGAACTTGGTTTTTGGAGGGGGTGTTAGCCTTGGATTTTCGGACAAATTGGTCCTGACTCGACGAGCCCCATTTTAAATGAGTATTAGCCTTATATTTCTAACCTTGTTCATATCCAATACCTTTTAGTTGGTATTAGACTTCAAATTTATGGGTAATAGACTTTTCCCACCAAAAATGATAGAACTTGGTTTTTGGAGGGGGTGTTAGCCTTGGACTTTCTGACAAATTGATCCTTATTCGACGAGCCCCCATTTAAATGAGTATTAGCCTTAGATTTCTAACCTTGTTCATATCCAATCCCTTTTAGTTGGTATTAGACTTCAAATTTATGAGTAATAGACTTTTCCCCTCAAAATGATAGAACTTTGTTTTTGGAGGGGGTGTTAGCCTTGGATTTTCTGACAAATTGGTCCCTGACTTCACGAGCCCCATTTTAAATGAGTATTAGCCTTATATTTATAACCTTGTTCATATCCAATCCCTTTTAGTTGTGTATTAGACTTCAAATTTATGGGTAATAGACTTTTCCCCCAAAAAATGATAGAACTTGGTTTTTTGGAAAGGGGTGTTAGCCTTGGATTTTCGGACAAATTGGTCCCTGACTCGACGAGCCCCATTTTAAATGAGTATTAGCCTTAGAGTTATAACATTGTTCATATCCAATACCTTTTAGTTGGTATTAGACTTCAAATTTATGGGTAATAGACTTTTCCCCAAAATGATAGAACTTGGTTTTTGGTAGGGGGTGTTAGCCTTGGATTTTCGGACAAATTGGTCCTGACTCGACGAGCCCCATTTTAAATGAGTATTAGCCTTATATTTCTAACCTTGTTCATATCCAATACCTTTTAGTTGGTATTAGACTTGAAATTTATGGGTAATAGACTTTTCCCCTCAAAAAATGATTGAACTTGGTTTTTGGAGGGGGTGTTAGCATTGGATTTTCGAACAAATTGGTCCTGACTCGACGAGCCCCATTTTAAATGAGTATTAGCCTTAGATTTCTAACCTTGTTCATATCCAATACCTTTTAGTTGGTATTAGACTTGAAATTTATGGGTAATAGACTTTTCCCCCAAAAATGATAGAACTTGGTTTTTGGAGGGGGTGTTAGCCTTGGACTTTCGGACAAATTGATCCTTATTCGACGAGCCCCATTTAAATGAGTATTAGCCTTAGATTTCTAACCTTGTTCATATCCAATCCCTTTTAGTTGGTATTAGACTTCAAATTTATGAGTAATAGACTTTTCCCCTCAAAATGATAGAACTTTGTTTTTGGAGGGGGTGTTAGCCTTGGATTTTCGGACAAATTGGTCCTGACTTCACGAGCCCCATTTTAAATGAGTATTAGCCTTATATTTATAACCTTGTTCATATCCAATCCCTTTTAGTGTGTATTAGACTTCAAATTAATGGGTAATAGACTTTTCCCCCAAAAATGATAGAACTTGGTTTTTGGAAAGGGTGTTAGCCTTGGATTTTCGGACAAATTGGTCCTGACTCGACGAGCCCCATTTTAAATGAGTATTAGTCTTAGAGTTATAACATTGTTCATATCCAATACCTTTTAGTTGGTATTAGACTTCAAATTTATGGGTAATAGACTTTTCCCCCCGAAATGATAGAACTTGGTTTTTGGTGGGGGTGTTAGCCTTGGATTTTCGGACAAATTGGTCCTGACTCGACGAGCCCCATTTTAAATGAGTATTAGCCTTATATTTCTAACCTTGTTCATATCCAATACCTTTTAGTTGGTATTAGACTTGAAATTTATGGGTAATAGACTTTTCCCTCAAAAATGATTGAACTTGGTTTTTGGAGGGGGTGTTAGCATTGGATTTTCGAACAAATTGGTCCTGACTCGACGAGCCCCATTTTAAATGAGTATTAGCCTTAGATTTCTAACCTTGTTCATATCCAATACCTTTTAGTTGGTATTAGACTTGAAATTTATGGGTAATAGACTTTTCCCCCAAAAATGATAGAACTTGGTTTTTGGAGGGGGTGTTAGCCTTGGACATTCGGACAAATTGATCCTTATTCGACGAACCCCATTTAAATGAGTATTAGCCTTATATTTCTAACCTTGTTCATATCCAATACCTTTTAGTTGGTATTAGACTTGAAATTTATGGGTAATAGACTTTTCCCCCAAAAATGATTGAACTTGGTTTTTGGAGGGGGTGTTAGCCTTGGACTTTCGGACAAATTGATCCTTATTCGACGAGCCCCATTTAAATGAGTATTAGCCTTAGATTTCTAACCTTGTTCATATCCAATACCTTTTAGTTGGTATTAGACTTCAAATTTATGGGTAATAGACTTTTCCCCCCAAAATGATAAAACTTGGTTTTTGGAGGGGGTGTTAGCCTTGGATTTTCGGACAAATTGATCCTTATTCGACGAGCCCCATTTTAAATGAGTATTAGCCTTAGATTTCTAACCTTGTTCATATCCAATACCTTTTAGTTGGTATTAGACTTCAAATTTATGGGTAATAGACTTTTCCCCCCAAAATGATAGAACTTGGTTTTTGGAGGGGGTGTTAGCCTTGGATTTTCGGACAAATTGATCCTTATTCGACGAGCCCCATTTAAATGAGTATTAGCCTTAGATTTCTAACCTTGTTCATATCCAATCCCTTTTAGTTGGTATTAGACTTCAAATTTATGGGTAATAGACTTTTCCCCTCAAAAATGATAGAACTTGGTTTTTGGAGGGGGTGTTAGCCTTGGATTTTCGGACAAATTGGTCTCGACTCGACGAGCCCCATTTTAAATGAGTATTAGCCTTATATTTATAACCTTGCTCATATCCAATACCTTTTTAGTTGGTATTAGACTTCAAATTTATGGGTAATAGACTTTTCCCCGAAAATGATAGAACTTGGTTTTTGGTGGGGGGTGTTAGCCTTGGATTTTCGGACAAATTGGTCCCGACTCGAAGAGCACCCATTTTAAATGAGTATTAGCCTTATATTTCTAACCTTGCTCATATCCAATACCTTTTAGTTGGTATTAGACTTGAAATTTATGGGTAATAGACTTTTCCCTCAAAAATGATTGAACTTGGTTTTTGGAGGGGGTGTTAGCATTGGATTTTCGAACAAATTGGTCCTGACTCGACGAGCCCCATTTTAAATGAGTATTAGCCTTAGATTTCTAACCTTGTTCATATCCAATACCTTTTAGTTGGTATTAGACTTGAAATTTATGGGTAATAGACTTTTCCCCCAAAAATGATAAAACTTGGTTTTTGGAGGGGGTGTTAGCCTTGGACTTTCGGACAAATTGATCCTTATTCAACGAACCCCATTTAAATGAGTATTAGCCTTAGATTTCTAACCTTGTTCATATCCAATCCCTTTTAGTTGGTATTAGACTTGAAATTTATGGGTAATAGACTTTTCCCCCAAACATGATTGAACTTGGTTTTTGGAGGGGGTGTTAGCCTTGGATTTTCGGACAAATTGGTCCTGACTTCACGAGCACCATTTTAAATGAGTATTAGCCTTAGATTTCTAACCTTGTTCATATCCAATACCTTTTAGTTGGTATTAGACTTGAAATTTATGGGTAATAGACTTTTCCCTCAAAAATGATGGAACTTGGTTTTTGGAGGGGGTGTTAGCCTTGGATTTTCGAACAAATTGGTCCTGACTCGACGAGCCCCATTTTAAATGAGTATTAGCCTTAGATTTCTAACCTTGTTCATATCCAATACCTTTTAGTTGGTATTAGACTTCAAATTTATGGGTAATAGACTTTCCCCCCAAAAATGATAAAACTTGGTTTTTGGAGGGGGTGTTAGCCTTCGACTTTCGGACAAATTGATCCTTATTCGACGAGCCCCATTTAAATGAGTATTAGCCTTAGATTTCTAACCTTGTTCATATCCAATCCCTTTTAGTTGGTATTAGACTTCAAATTTATGGGTAATAGACTTTTCACCCGAAAATGATAGAACTTGGTTTTTGGAGGGGGTGTTAGCCTTGGATTTTCGGACAAATTGGTCCTGACTTGACGAGCCCCATTTTAAATGAGTATTAGCCTTATATTTCTAACCTTTTTCATATCCAAGCCCTTTTAGTTGGTATTAGACTTCAAATTTATGGGTAATAGACTTTTCCCCCCGAAATGATAGAACTTGGTTTTTGGTGGGGGTATTAGCCTTGGATTTTCGGACAAATTGGTCCTGACTCGATGAGCCCCATTTTAAATAAGTATTAGCCTTATATTTCTAACCTTGTTCATATCCAATACCTTTTAGTTGGTATTAGACTTGAAATTTATGGGTAATAGACTTTTCCCTCAAAAATGATTGAACTTGGTTTTTGGAGGGGGTGTTAGCCTTGGATTTTCGAACAAATTGGTCCTGACTCGACGAGCCCCATTTTAAATGAGTATTAGCCTTATATTTTTAACCTTGTTCATATCCAATCCCTTTTAGTTGGTATTAGACTTCAAATTTATGGGTAATAGACTATTCCCCCCAAAATGATAGAACTTGGTTTTTGGAGGGGGTGTTAGCCTTGGATTTTCAAACAAA
Source organism: Salix suchowensis (assembly GCA_029030765.1). NCBI lineage: Eukaryota > Viridiplantae > Streptophyta > Magnoliopsida > Malpighiales > Salicaceae > Salix > Salix suchowensis. The sequence continues at coordinate 14,606 of JAPFFH010000765.1, read as the reverse complement.
TTGGTCCTGACTTGACGAGCCCCATTTTAAATGAGTATTATCCTTAGATTTCAAAACTCGTTCTTATCCAATACCTTTTAGTTTGTATTAGACTTCAAATTTATGGGTAAAAGACATTTTCCCCCAAAATGATAAAACTTGGTTTTTGGAGGGGGTGTTATCCTTGGATTTTCAAACAAATTGGTCCTGACTTGACGAGCCCCATTTTAAATGAGTATTAGCCTTAGATTTCTAACCTTGTTCATATCCACTAACTTTTAGTTGGTATTAGACTTCAAATTTATGGGTAATAGACTTTTCCCCCAAAAATGATAGAACTTGGTTTTTGGAAAGGGTGTTAGCCTTGGATTTTCGGACAAATTGGTCCTGACTCGACGAGCCCCATTTTAAATGAGTATTAGCCTTAGATTTCTAACATTGTTCATATCCAATTTCTTTTAGTTGGTATTAGACTTCAAATTTATGGGTAATAGACTTTTCCCCCCAAAATGATACAACTTGGTTTTAGGAGGGGGTGTTAGCCTTGGATTTTCGGACAAATTGATCCTTATTCGACGAGCCCAATTTAAATGAGTATTAGCCTTATATTTATAACCTTGTTCATATCCAATCCCTTTTAGTTGGTATTAGACTTCAAATTTATGGGTAATAGACTTTTCCCTCAAAAATGATTGAACTTGGTTTTTGGAGGGGTGTTAGCCTTTGGTTTTTCGAACAAATTGGTCCTGACTCGACGAGCCCCATTTTAAATGAGTATTAGCCTTAGATTTCTAACCTTGTTCATATCCAATACCTTTTAGTTGGTATTAGACTTCAAATTTATGGGTAATAGACTTTTCCCCCAAAAATGATAGAACTTGGTTTTTGGAAAGGGTGTTAGCCTTGGATTTTCGGACAAATTGGTCCTGACTCGACGAGCCCCATTTTAAATGAGTATTAGCCTTAGATTTCTAACATTGTTCATATCCAATTTCTTTTAGTTGGTATTAGACTTCAAATTTATGGGTAATAGACTTTTCCCCCAAAATGATACAACTTGGTTTTAGGAGGGGGGTGTTAGCCTTGGATTTTCGGACAAATTGATCCTTATTCGACGAGCCCAATTTAAATGAGTATTAGCCTTATATTTATAACCTTGTTCATATCCAATCCCTTTTAGTTGGTATTAGACTTCAAATTTATGGGTAATAGACTTTTCACCCCAAAATGATAGAACTTGGTTTTTGGAGGGGGTGTTAGCCTTGGATTTTCGGACAAATTGGTCCTGACTCGACGAGCCCCATTTTAAATGAGTATTGGCCTTAGATTTTTAACCTTGTTCATATCCAATACCTTTTAGTTGGTATTAGACTTCAAATTTATGGGTAATAGACTTTTCCCCCAAAAATGATAGAACTTGGTTTTTGGAAAGGGTGTTAGCCTTGGATTTTTCGGACAAATTGGTCACGACTCGACGAGCCCCATTTTAAATGAGTATTAGCCTTAGATTTCTAACATTGTTCATATCCAATACCTTTTAGTTGGTATTAGACTTCAAATTTATAAGTAATAGACTTTTCCCCCAAAAATGATAGAACTTGGTTTTTGGAGGGGGTGTTAGCCTTGGACTTTCGGACAAATTGATCCTTATTCGACGAGCCCCATTTAAATGAGTATTAGCCTTAGATTTCTAACCTTGTTCATATCCAATCCCTTTTAGTTGGTATTAGACTTGAAATATATGGGTAATAGACTTTTCCTCCAAACATGATTGAACCTGGTTTTTGGAGTGGGTGTTAGCCTTGGATTTTCGGACAAATTGGTCCTGACTTCACGAGCACCATTTTAAATGAGTATTAGCCTTAGATTTCTAACCTTGTTCATATCCAATACCTTTTAGTTGGTATTAGACTTCAAATTTATGGGTAATAGACTTTTCCCCCAAAAATGATAGAACTTGGTTTTTGGAAAGGGTGTTAGCCTTGGATTTTCGGACAAATTGGTCCTGACTCGACGAGCCCCATTTTAAATGAGTATTAGCCTTAGATTTCTAACATTGTTCATATCCAATACCTTTTAGTTGGTATTAGACTTCAAATTGATGGGTAATAGACTTTTCCCCCCAAAATGATAAAACTTGGTTTTTGGAGGGGGTGTTAGCCTTGGATTTTCGGACAAATTGATCCTTATTCGACGAGCCCCATTTTAAATGACTATTAGCCTTATATTTCTAACCTTGTTCATATCCAATACCTTTTAGTTGGTATTAGACTTGAAATTTATGGGTAATAGACTTTTCCCTCAAAAATGATGGAACTTGGTTTTTGGAGGGGTGTTAGCCTTGGATTTTTCGAACAAATTGGTCCTGACTTGACGAGCCCCATTTTAAATGAGTATTAGCCTTATATTTCTAACCTTGTTCATATCCAATACCTTTTAGTTGGTATTAGACTTCAAATTTATGGCTAATAGACTTTTCCACCAAAAATGATAAAACTTGGTTTTTGGAGGGGGTGTTAGCCTTGGACTTTCGGACAAATTGATCCTTATTCGACGAGCCCCATTTAAATGAGTATTAGCCTTAGATTTCTAACCTTGTTCATATCCAATCCCTTTTAGTTGGTATTAGACTTCAAATTTATGAGTAATAGACTTTTCCCCTCAAAATGATAGAACTTTGTTTTTGGAGGGGGTGTTAGCCTTGGATTTTCGGACAAATTGGTCCTGACTTCACGAGCCCCATTTTAAATGAGTATTAGCCTTATATTTATAACCTTGTTCATATCCAATACCTTTTAGTTGGTATTAGACTTCAAATTTATGGGTATTAGACTTTTCACCCGAAAATGATATAACTTGGTTTTTGGAGGGGGTGTTAGCCTTGGATTTTCGGACAAATTGGTCCTGACTTGACGAGCCCCATTTTAAATGAGTATTAGCCTTATATTTCTAACCTTGTTCATATCCAAGCCCTTTTACTTGGTATTAGACTTCAAATTTATGGGTAATAGACTTTTCCCCCCGAAATGATAGAACTTGGTTTTTGGTGGGGGTGTTAGCCTTGGATTTTCGGACAAATTGGTCCTGACTCGACGAGCCCCATTTTAAATGAGTATTAGCCTTATATTTCTAACCTTGTTCATATCCAATACCTTTTAGTTGGTATTAGACTTGAAATTTATGGGTAATAGACTTTTCCCCTCAAAAAATGATTGAACTTGGTTTTTGGAGGGGGTGTTAGCATTGGATTTTTCGAACAAATTGGTCCTGACTCGACGAGCCCCATTTTAAATGAGTATTAGCCTTAGATTTCTAACCTTGTTCATATCCAATACCTTTTAGTTGGTATTAGACTTGAAATTTATGGGTAATAGACTTTTCCCCCAAAAATGATAGAACTTGGTTTTTGGAGGGGGTGTTAGCCTTGGACATTCGGACAAATTGATCCTTATTCGACGAACCCCATTTAAATGAGTATTAGCCTTAGATTTCTAACCTTGTTCATATCCAATCCCTTTTAGTTGGTATTAGACTTGAAATTTATGGGTAATAGACTTTTCTCCCAAACATGATTGAACTTGGTTTTTGGAGGGGGTGTTAGCCTTGGACTTTCGGACAAATTGATCCTTATTCGACGAGCCCCATTTAAATGAGTATTAGCCTTAGATTTCTAACCTTGTTCATATCCAATACCTTTTAGTTGGTATTAGACTTCAAATTTATGGGTAATAGACTTTTCCCCCCAAAATGATAAAACTTGGTTTTTGGAGGGGGTGTTAGCCTTGGATTTTCGGACAAATTGATCCTTATTCGACGAGCCCCATTTAAATGAGTATTAGCCTTAGATTTATAACCTTGTTCATATCCAATCCCTTTTAGTTGGTATTAGACTTCAAATTTATGGGTAATAGACTTTTCCCCCTGAAATGATAGAACTTGGTTTTTGGTGGGGGTGTTAGCCTTGGATTTTCGGACAAATTGGTCTTGACTCGACGAGCCCCATTTTAAATGACTATTAGCCTTATATTTCTAACCTTGTTCATATCCAATACCTTTTAGTTGGTATTAGACTTGAAATTTATGGGTAATAGACATTTCCCTCAAAAATGATGGAACTTGGTTTTTGGAGGGGGTGTTAGCCTTGGATTTTCGAACAAATTGGTCCTGACTCGACGAGCCCCATTTTAAATGAGTATTAGCCTTAGATTTCTAACCTTGTTCATATCCAATACCTTTTAGTTGGTATTAGACTTGAAATTTATGGGTAATAGACTTTTCCTCCAAAAATGATAGAACTTGGTTTTTGGAGGGGGTGTTAGCCTTGGACTTTTCGGACAAATTGATCCTTATTCGACGAGCCCCATTTTAAATGAGTATTAGCCTTAGATTTCTAACCTTGTTCATATCCAATCCCTTTTTAGTTGGTATTAGACTTCAAATTTATGAGTAATAGACTTTTCCCCTCAAAAATGATAGAACTTTGGTTTTTGGAGGGGGTGTTAGCCTTGGATTTTTCGGACAAATTGGTCCCTGACTTCACGAGCCCCATTTTAAATGAGTATTAGCCTTATATTTATAACCTTGTTCATATCCAATCCCTTTTAGTTGGTATTAGACTTCAAATTTAATGGGTAATAGACTTTTCCCCCAAAAATGATAGAACTTGATTTTTGGAAAGGGTGTTAGCCTTGGATTTTCGGACAAATTGGTCCCGACTTCGACGAGCCCCATTTTAAATGAGTATTAGCCTTAGATTTATAACATTGTTCATATCCAATACCTTTTAGTTGGTATTAGACTTCAAATTTATGGGTATTAGACTTTTCACTCGAAAAATGATATAACTTGGTTTTTGGAGGGGGTGTTAGCCTTGGATTTTTCGGACAAATTGGTCCCGACTTGACGAGCCCCATTTTAAATGAGTATTAGCCTTATATTTCTAACCTTGTTCATATCCAAGCCCTTTTAGTTGGTATTAGACTTCAAATTTATGGGTAATAGACTTTTCCCCCTAAAATGATAGAACTTGGTTTTTGGTGGGGGTGTTAGCCTTGGATTTTCGGACAAATTGGTCCCGACTTCGACGAGCACCATTTTAAATGAGTATTAGCCTTAGATTTCTAACCTTGTTCATATCCAATACCTTTTAGTTGGTATTAGACTTGAAATTTATGGGTAATAGACTTTTCCCTCAAAAATGATTGAACTTGGTTTTTGGAGGGGGTGTTAGCCTTGGATTTTCGAACAAATTGGTCCTGACTCGACGAGCCCCATTTTAAATGAGTATTAGCCTTAGATTTCTAACCTTGTTCATATCCAATACCTTTTAGTTGGTATTAGACTTGAAATTTATGGGTAATAGACTTTTCCCCCAAAAATGATAAAACTTGGTTTTTGGAGGGGGTGTTAGCCTTGGACTTTCGGACAAATTGATCCTTATTCAACGAGCCCCCATTTAAATGAGTATTAGCCTTAGATTTCTAACCTTGTTCATATCCAATCCCTTTTAGTTGGTATTAGACTTCAAATTTATGGGTAATAGACCTTTTCCCCCAAACATGATTGAACTTGGTTTTTGGAGGGGGTGTTAGCCTTGGATTTTCGGACAAATTGGTCCCGACTTCACGAGCCCCATTTTAAATGAGTATTAGCCTTAGATTTCTAACCTTGTTCATATCCAATACCTTTTAGTTGGTATTAGACTTCAAATTTATGGGTAATAGACTTTTCACCTCGAAAAATGATAGAACTTGGTTTTTGGAGGGGGTGTTAGCCTTGGATTTTTCGGACAAATTGGTCCCTGACTCGACGAGCCCCATTTTAAATGAGTATTAGCCTTAGATTTCTAACCTTGTTCATATCCAAGCCCTTTTAGTTGGTATTAGACTTCAAATTTATGGGTAATAGACTTTTCCCCCTAAAAATGATGGAACTTGGTTTTTGGAGGGGGTGTTAGCCTTGGATTTTCGGACAAATTGGTCCCTGACTTCGACGAGCCCCATTTTAAATGAGTATTAGCCTTAGATTTCTAACCTTGTTCATATCCAATCCCTTTTAGTTGGTATTAGACTTCAAAGTTATGGGTAATAGACTTTTCCCCCAAAAATGATTGAACTTGGTTTTTGGAGGGGGTGTTAGCCTTGGATTTTCGGACAAATTGATCCTTATTCGACGAGCCCCATTTAAATGAGTATTAGCCTTATATTTATAACCTTGTTCATATCCAATCCCTTTTTGTTGGTATTAGAATTCAAATTTATGGATAATAGACTATTCCCCCCAAAATGATAGAACTTGGTTTTTGGAGGGGGTGTTAGCCTTGGATTTTCGGACAAATTGATCATGACTCCACGAGCCCCATTTACTTGAGTATTAGCCTTAGATTTCTAACCTTGTTCATATCCAAGCGCTTTTAGTTGGTATTAGACTTCAAATTTATGGGTAATAGACTTTTCCCCCCAAAATGATAGACCTTGGTTTTTGGACGGGGTATTAGCCTTGGATTTTCGGACAAATTGGACCTGACTCGACGAGCCCTATTTTAAATGAGAATTAGCCTTAGATTTCTAACCTTGTTCATATCGAATCCCTTTTATTTGGTATTAGACTTCAAATTTATGGGTAATAGACTTTTCCCCTCAAAATGATTGAACTTGGTTTTTGGAGGGGGTGTTAGCCTTGGATTTTCGGACAAATTGATCCTTATTCGACGAGCCCCATTTAAATGAGTATTAGCCTTATATTTATAACCTTGTTCATATCCAATCCCTTTTTGTTGGTATTAGAATTCAAATTTATGGATAATAGACTATTCCCCCCAAAATGATAGAACTTGGTTTTTGGAGGGGGTGTTAGCCTTGGATTTTTGGACAAATTGATCCTTAATCGACGAGCCCCATTTAAATGAGTATTAGCCTTATATTTATAACCTTGTTCATATCCAATCCCTTTTAGTAGGTATTAGACTTCAAATTTATGGGTAATAGACTTTTGCCCCAAACATGATTGAACTTTGTTTTTGGAGGGGGTGTTAACCTTGGATTTTCGGACAAATTGATCATGACTCCACGAGCCCCATTTACATGAGTATTAGCCTTAGATTTCTAACCTTGTTCATATCCAAGCCCTTTTAGTTGGTATTAGACTTCAAATTTATGGGTAATAGACTTTTCCCCCCAAAATGATAGAACTTCGTTTTTGGAAAGGGTGATAGCCTTGGATTATCGGACAAATTGGTCATGACTTCACTAGCCCCATTTTAAATGAGTATTACCCTTAGATTTCTAACCTTGTTCATATCCAATATCTTTTAAATGGTATTAGACTTCAAATTTATGGGTAATAGACTTTTCACCCCAAAATGATAGAACTTGGTTTTTGGAGGGGGTGTTAGCCTTGGATTTTCGGACAAATTGTTCCTTATTCGACGATCCCCATTTAAATGAGTATTAGCCTAATATTTCTAACCTTGTTCATATCCAATCCCTTTTAGTTGGTATTAGACTTCAAATTTATGGGTAATAGACTTTTCCCCCAAAAATGATTGAACTTGGTTTTTGGAGGGGGTGTTAGCCTTGGATTTTCGGACAAATTGGTCCTGACTCGACGAGCCCCATTTTAAATGAGTATTAGCCTTAAATTTCTAACCTTGTTCATATCCAATCCCTTTTAGGTGGTATTAGACTTCAAATTTATGAGTAATAGACTTTTCCCCTCAAAATGATAGAACTTGGTTTTTGGAGGGGGTGTTAGCCTTGGATTTTCGGACAAATTGGTCGTAACTTCACGAGACCCATTTTAAATGAGTATTAGCCTTAGATTTCTAACCTTGTTCATATCCAATACCTTTTAGTTGGTATTAGACTTCAAATTTTTGGGTAATAGACTTTTCCCCCCAAAATGATAGAACTTGGTTTTTGGAGGGGGTGTTAGCCTTGGATTTTCAGAAAAATTGGTCCTGACTTGACGAGCCCCATTTTAAATGAGTATTAGCCTTAGATTTCTAACCTTGTTCATATCCAATACCTTTTAGTTGGTATTAGACTTCAAATTTATGGGTAATAGACTTTTCCCCTCAAAATGATAGAACTTGGTTTTTGGAGGGGGTGTTAGCCTTGGATTTTCGGACAAATTGGTCCTGACTCGACGAACCCCATTTTAAATGAGTATTAGCTTTATATTTCTAACCTTGTTCATATCCAATCCCTTTTAGTTGATATTAGACTTCAAATTTATGAGTAATAGACTTTTCCCCTCAAAATGATAGAACTTGGTTTTTGGAGGGGGTGTTACCCTTGGATTTTCGGACAAATTGGTCCTGACTTCACGAGCCCCATTTTAAATGAGTATTAGCCTTAGATTTATAACCTTGTTCATATCCAATCAATTTTTTTGGTATTAGACTTCAAATTTATGGGTAATAGACTTTTCCCCCCAAAATGATAGAACTTGGTTTTTGGGGGGGGTGTTAGCCTTGGATTTTCGGACAAATTGGTGCTGACTTCACGAGACCCATTTTAAATAAGTATTAGCCTTATATTTCTAACCTTGTTCATATCCAAGCCCTTTTAGTTGGTATTAGACTTCAAATTTATGGGTAATAGACTATTCCCCCCAAAATGATAGAACTTGGTTTTTGGAGGGGGTGTTAGCCTTGGATTTTCGGACAAATTGGTCCTGACTCGACGAGCCCCATTTTAAATGAGTATTAGCCTTAGATTTCTAACATTGTTCATATCCAATCCCTTTTTGTTGGTTTTAGACTTCAAATTTATGGGTAATAGACTTTTCCCCCAAAATGATAGAACTTGGTTTTTGGAGGGGGTGTTAGCCTTGGATTTTCGGACAAATTGATCCTGACTTCACGAGCCCATTTTAAATGAGTATTAGCCTTTGATTTCTAACCTTGTTCATATCCAATACCTTTTAGTTGGTATTAGACTTCAAATTTATGGGTAATAGACGTTTCCCCCAAAAATGATTGAACTTGGTTTTTGGAGGGGGTGTTAGCCTTGGATTTTCGGACAAATTGGTCCTCACTCGACGAGCCCTATTTTAAATGAGTATTAGCCTTATATTTCTAACCTTGTTCATATCCAATCCCTTTTAGTTGGTATTAGACTTCAAATTTATGGGTAATAGACTTTTCCCCCCAAAATGATAGAACTTGGTTTTTGGAGGGGGTGTTAGCCTTGGATTTTCGGACAAATTGATCCTTATTCGACGAGCCCCATTTAAATGAGTATTAGCCTTATATTTATAACCTTGTTCATATCCAATACCTTTTAGTTGGTATTAGACTTCAAATTTATGGGTAATAGACTTTTCCCCCAAAAATGATTGAACTTGGTTTTTGGAGGGGGTGTTAGCCTTGGATTTTCGGACAAATTGGTCCTGACTTCACGAGCCCCATTTTAAATGAGTATTAGCCTTAGATTTATAACCTTGTTCATATCCAATCAATATTTTTGGTATTAGACTTCAAATTTATGGGTAATAGACTTTTCCCCCCAAAATGATAGAACTTGGTTTTTTTGGGGGGGGGGTGTTAGGCTTGGATTTTCGGACAAATTGATCCTGACTTCACGAGCCCATTTTAAATGAGTATTAGCCTTTGATTTCTAACCTTGTTCATATCCAATACCTTTTAGTTGGTATTAGACTTAAAATTTATGGGTAATAGACGTTTCCCCCAAAAATGATTGAACTTGGTTTTTGGAGGGGGTGTTAGCCTTGGATTTTCAGAAAAATTGGTCCTGACTTGACGAGCCCCATTTTAAATGAGTATTAGCCTTATATTTCTAACCTTGTTCATATCCAATACCTTTTAGTTGGTATTAGACTTCAAATTTATGGGTAATAGACTTTTCCCCCAAAAATGATTGAACTTGGTTTTTGGAGGGGGTGTTAGCCTTGGATTTTCGGACAAATTGGTCGTGACTTCACGAGCCCCATTTTAAATAAGTATTAGCCTTAGATTTCTAACCTTGTTCATATCCAATACCTTTTAGTTGGTATTAGACTTCAAATTTATGGGTAATAGACTTTTCCCCCAAAAATGATAGAACTTGGTTTTTGGAGAGGGTGTTAGCCTTGGATTTTCGGACAAATTGGTCGTGACTTCACGAGCCCCATTTTAAATAAGTATTAGCCTTGGATTTTCGGACAAATTGATCCTTATTCGACGAGCCCCATTTAAATGAGTATTAGCCTTATATTTATAACCTTGTTCATATCCAATACCTTTTAGTTGGTATTAGACTTCAAATTTATGGGTAATAGACTTTTCCCCCAAAAATGATTGAACTTGGTTTTTGGAGGGGGTGTTAGCCTTGGATTTTCGGACAAATTGGTCCTGACTTCACGAGCCCCATTTTAAATGAGTATTAGCCTTAGATTTATAACCTTGTTCATATCCAATCAATATTTTTGGTATTAGACTTCAAATTTATGGGTAATAGACTTTTCCCCCCAAAATGATAGAACTTGGTTTTTTTGGGGGGGTGTTAGGCTTGGATTTTCGGACAAATTGGTCCTCACTCGACGAGCCCCATTTTAAATGAGCATTAGCCTTAGATTTTTAACCTTGTTCATATCCAATACCTTTTAGTTGGTATTAGACTTCAAATTTATGGGTAATAGACTTTTCCCCCAAAAATGATAGAACTTGGTTTTTGGAGGGGGTGTTAGCCTTGGATTTTCGGACAAATTGGTCGTGACTTCACGAGCCCCATTTTAAATAAGTATTAGCCTTAGATTTCTAACCTTGTTCATATCCAATACCTTTTAGTTGGTATTAGACTTCAAATTTTTGGGTAATAGACTTTTCCCCACAAAATGATAGAACTTGGTTTTTGGAGGGGGTGTTAGCCTTGGATTTTTCGGAAAAATTGGTCCCGACTTGACGAGCCCCAATTTAAATGAGTATTAGCCTTAGATTTCTAACCTTGTTCATATCCAATACCTTTTAGTTGGTATTAGACTTCAAATTTATGGGTAATAGACTTTTCCCCCAAAAATGATAGAACTTGGTTTTTTGGAGGGGGTGTTAGCCTTGGATTTTCGGACAAATTGGTCGTGACTTCACGAGCCCCATTTTAAATGAGTATTATCCTTAGATTTCTAACCTTGTTCATATCCAATCCCTTTTAGTTGGTATTAGACTTCAAATTTATTGGTAATAGACTTTTCCCCCAAAAATAATTAAACTTGGTTTTTGGAGGGGGTGTTAGCCTTGGATTTTCCGACAAATTGGTCCCGACTCAGCGAGCCCCATTTTAAATGAGTATTAGCCTTAAATTTCTAACCTTGTTCATATCCAATCCCTTTTAGGTGGTATTAGACTTCAAATTTATGAGTAATAGACTTTTCCCCTCAAAATGATAGAACTTGGTTTTTGGAGGGGGTGTTAGCCTTGGATTTTCGGACAAATTGGTCCTGACTTCACGAGCCCCATTTTTAATGAGTATTAGCCTTAGATTTCTAACCTTGTTCATATCCAATACCTTTTAGTTGGTATTAGACTTCAAATTTATGGGTAATAGACTTTTCCCCCAAAAATGATTGAACTTGGTTTTTGGAGGGGGTGTTAGCCTTGGATTTTCGGACAAATTGGTCCTGACTTCACGAGCCCCATTTTTAATGAGCATTAGCCTTAGATTTCTAACCTTGTTCATATCCAATACCTTTTAGTTGGTATTAGACTTCAAATTTATGGGTAATAGACTTTTCCCCCAAAAATGATAGAACTTGGTTTTTGGAGGGGGTGTTAGCCTTGGATTTTCGGACAAATTGGTCGTGACTTCACGAGCCCCATTTTAAATAAGTATTAGCCTTAGATTTCTAACCTTGTTCATATCCAATACCTTTTAGTTGGTATTAGACTTCAAATTTTTGGGTAATAGACTTTTCCCCACAAAATGATAGAACTTGGTTTTTTGGAGGGGGTGTTAGCCTTGGATTTTCGGAAAAAATTGGTCCCCGACTTGACGAGCCCCAATTTAAATGAGTATTAGCCTTAGATTTCTAACCTTGTTCATATCCAATACCTTTTAGTTGGTATTAGACTTCAAATTTATGGGTAATAGACTTTTCCCCCCAAAAATGATAGAACTTGGTTTTTTGGAGGGGGTGTTAGCCTTGGATTTTCGGACAAATTGGTCGTGACTTCACGAGCCCCATTTTAAATGAGTATTATCCTTAGATTTCTAACCTTGTTCATATCCAATCCCTTTTAGTTGGTATTAGACTTCAAATTTATTGGTAATAGACTTTTCCCCCCAAAAAATAATTAAACTTGGTTTTTGGAGGGGTGTTAGCCTTGGATTTTCTCGACAAATTGGTCCCTGACTCGACGAGCCCCATTTAAAATGAGTATTAGCCTTAAATTTCTAACCTTGTTCATATCCAATCCCTTTTAGGTGGTATTAGACTTCAAATTTATGAGTAATAGACTTTTCCCCTCAAAAATGATAGAACTTGGTTTTTGGAGGGGGTGTTAGCCTTGGATTTTCTGGGACAAATTGGTCCCGACTTCACGAGCCCCATTTTAAATAAGTATTAGCCTTAGATTTCTAACCTTGTTCATATCCAATACCTTTTAGTTGGTATTAGACTTCAAATTTTTGGGTAATAGACTTTTTCCCCACAAAATGATAGAACTTGGTTTTTGGAGGGTGTGTTAGCCTTGGATTTTCAGAAAAATTGGTCCTGACTTGACGAGCCCCAATTTAAATGAGTATTAGCCTTAGATTTCTAACCTTGTTCATATCCAATACCTTTTAGTTGGTATTAGACTTCAAATTTATGGGTAATAGACTTTTCCCCCAAAAATGATAGAACTTGGTTTTTGGAGGGGGTGTTAGCCTTGGATTTTCGGACAAATTGGTCGTGACTTCACGAGCCCCATTTTAAATGAGTATTATCCTTAGATTTCTAACCTTGTTCATATCCAATCCCTTTTAGTTGGTATTAGACTTCAAATTTATTGGGTAATAGACTTTTCCCCCAAAAAATAATTAAACTTGGTTTTTGGAGGGGGTGTTAGCCTTGGATTTTCTCGACAAATTGGTCCTGACTCGACGAGCCCCATTTTAAATGAGTATTAGCCTTAAATTTCTAACCTTGTTCATATCCAATCCCTTTTAGGTGGTATTAGACTTCAAATTTATGAGTAATAGACTTTTCCCCTCAAAATGATAGAACTTGGTTTTTGGAGGGGGTGTTAGCCTTGGATTTTCGGACAAATTGGTCCTGACTTCACGAGCCCCATTTTTAATGAGTATTAGCCTTAGATTTCTAACCTTGTTCATATCCAATACCTTTTAGTTGGTATTAGACTTCAAATTTATGGGTAATAGACTTTTCCCCCAAAAATGATTGAACTTGGTTTTTGGAGGGGGTGTTAGCCTTGGATTTTCGGACAAATTGGTCCTGACTTGACGAGCCCAATTTAAATGAGTATTAGCCTTAGATTTATAACCTTGTTCATATCCAATACCTTTTAGTTGGTATTAGACTTCAAATTTATGGGTAATAGACTTTTCCCCCAAAAATGATTGAACTTGGTTTTTGGAGGGGGTGTTAGCCTTGGATTTTCGGACAAATTGATCCTTATTCGACGAGCCCCATTTAAATGAGTATTAGCCTTATATTTCTAACCTTGTTCATATCCAATCCCTTTTAGTTGGTATTAGACTTCAAATTTATGGGTAATAGACTTTTCCCTCAAAAATGATTGACCTTGGTTTTTGGAGGGGGTGTTAGGCTTGGATTTTCGGACAAATTGGTCCTGACTTGATGAGCCCCATTTTAAATGAGTTTTAGCCTTATATTTATAACCTTGTTCATATCCAATCAATATTTTTGGTATTAGACTTCAAATTTATGGGTAATAGACTTTTCCCCCCAAAATGATAGAACTTGGTTTTTTGGGGGGTGGTGTTAGCCTTGGATTTTTGGACAAATTGGTGCTGACTTCACGAGCCCCATTTTAAATAAGTATTAGCCTTATATTTCTAACCTTGTTCATATCCAAGCCCTTTTAGTTGGTATTAGACTTCAAATTTATGGGTAATAGACTATTCCCCCCAAAATGATAGAACTTGGTTTTTGGAGGGGGTGTTAGCCTTGGATTTTCGGACAAATTGGTCGTGACTTCACGAGCCCCATTTTAAATAAGTATTAGCCTTAGATTTCTAACCTTGTTCATATCCAATACCTTTTAGTTGGTATTAGACTTCAAATTTTTGGGTAATAGACTTTTTCCCACAAAATGATAGAACTTGGTTTTTGGAGGGTGTGTTAGCCTTGGATTTTCAGAAAAATTGGTCCTGACTTGACGAGCCCAATTTAAATGAGTATTAGCCTTAGATTTCTAACCTTGTTCATATCCAATACCTTTTAGTTGGTATTAGACTTCAAATTTATGGGTAATAGACTTTTCCCCCAAAATGATAGAACTTGGTTTTTGGAGGGGGTGTTAGCCTTGGATTTTCGGACAAATTGGTCGTGACTTCACGAGCCCCATTTTAAATGAGTATTATCCTTAGATTTCTAACCTTGTTCATATCCAATCCCTTTTAGTTGGTATTAGACTTCAAATTTATTGGTAATAGACTTTTCCCCAA
>JAPFFH010000764.1:0-29051 GCA_029030765.1 Salix suchowensis | reverse complement strand
ACCAAGTTCTATCATTTTGGGGGGAAAAGTCTATTACCCATAAATTTGAAGTCTAATACAAACTAAAAGGGATTGGATATGAACAAGGTTAGAAATCTAAGGCTAATACTCATTTAAAATGGGGCTCGTCGAGTGAGGACCAATTTGTCCGAAAATCCAAGGCTAACACCCCCTCCAAAAACCAAGTTGAATCATTTTTTGGGGAAAAGTCTATTACCCATAAATTTGAAGTCTAATACCAACTAAAAGGTATTGGATATGAACAAGGTTAGAAATCTAAGGCTAATACTCATTTAAAATGGTGCTCGTGAAGTCAGGACCAATTTGTCCGAAAATCCAAGGCTAACACCCCCACCAAAAACCAAGTTCTATCATTTTGGGGGGAAAAGTCTATTACCCATAAATTTGAAGTCTAATACCAACTAAAAGGGATTGGATATGAACAAGGTTAGAAATCTAAGGCTAATACTCATTTAAAATGCGGCTCGTCGACTGAGGACCAATTTGTCCGAAAATCCAAGGCTAACACCCCCTCCAAAAACCAAGTTGAATCATTTTTGGGGGAAAAGTCTATTATCTATAAATTTGAAGTCTAATACCAACTAAAAGGTATTGGATATGAACAAGGTTAGAAATCTAAGGCTAATACTCATTTAAAATGGTGCTCGTGAAGTCAGGACCAATTTGTCCGAAAATCCAAGGGTAACACCCCCTCCAAAAACCAAGTTCTATCATTTTGGGGTGAAAAGTCTATTTCCCATAAATTTGAAGTCTAATACCAACTAAAAGGGATTGGATATGAACAAGTTTAGAAATCTAAGGCTAATACTCATTTAAAACGGGGCTCGTCGAGGGAGGACCAATTTGTCCGAAAATCCAAGGCTAACACCCCCTCCAAAAACCAAGTTCAATCATTTTTGGGGGAAAAGTCTATTACCCATTAATCTGAAGTCTAATACAAACTAAAAGGTATTGGATATGAACAAGGTTAGAAATCTAAGGCTAATACTCATTTAAAATGGGGCTCGTCGAGTCAGGACCAATTTGTCCGAAAATCCAAGGCTAACACCCCCACCAAAAACCAAGTTCTATCATTTTGGGGGGGAAAGTCTATTACCCATAAATTTGAGGTCTAATACCAACTAAAAGGGATTGGATATGAACAAGTTTAGAAATCTAAGGCTAATACTCATTTAAAATGGGGCTCGTCGAGGGAGGACCATTTTGTCCGAAAATCCAAGGCTAAGACCTCCTCCAAAAACCAAGTTCTATCATTTTGGGGTTAAAAGTCTATTACCCATAAATTTGAAGTCTAATACCAACAAAAAGGGATTGGATATGAACAAGGTTATAAATATAAGGCTAATACTCATTTAAAATGGGGCTCGTCGAGGGAGGACCAATTTGTCCCGAAAAATCCAAGGCTAACACCCCCTCCAAAAACCAAGTTCTATCATTTTGGGGTGAAAAGTCTATTACCCATAAATTTGAAGTCTAATACCAACAAAAAGGGATTGGATATGAAGAAGTTTAGAAATCTAAGGCTAATACTCAATTAAAATGGGGCTCGTCGAGGGAGGACCAATTTTTCCGAAAATCCAAGGCTAAGACCTCCTCCAAAAACCAAGTTCTATCATTTTGGGGTTAAAAGTCTATTACCCATAAATTTGAAGTCTAATACCAACAAAAAGGGATTGGATATGAACAAGGTTAGAAATATAAGGCTAATACTCATTTAAAATGGGGCTCGTCGAGGGAGGACCAATTTGTCCGAAAATCCAAGGCTAACACCCCCTCCAAAAACCAAGTTCTATCATTTTGGGGTGAAAAGTCTATTACCCATAAATTTGAAGTCTAATACCAACAAAAAGGGATTGGATATGAACAAGTTTAGAAATCTAAGGCTAATACTCAATTAAAATGGGGCTCGTCGAGGGAGGACCAATTTGTCCGAAATCCAAGGCTAACACCCCCACCAAAAACCAAGTTCTATCATTTTGGGGGGAAAAGTCTATTACCCATAAATTTGAAGTCTAATACCAACTAAAAGGGATTGGATATGAACAAGGTTAGAAATCTAAGGCTAATACTCATTTAAAATGGGGCTCGTCGAGTGAGGACCAATTTGTCCGAAAATCCAAGGCTAACACCCCCTCCAAAAACCAAGTTGAATCATTTTTTGGGGAAAAGTCTATTACCCATAAATTTGAAGTCTAATACCAACTAAAAGGTATTGCATATGAACAAGATTAGAAATCTAAGGCTAATACTCATTTAAAATGGTGCTCGTGAAGTCAGGACCAATTTGTCCGAAAATCCATGGCTAACACCCCCCTCCAAAAACCAAGTTCTATCATTTTGGGGGTGAGAAGTCTATTACCCATAAATTTGAAGTCTAATACCAACTAAAAGGGATTGGATATGAACAAGTTTAGAAATCTAAGGCTAATACTCATTTAAAATGGGGCTCGTCGAGGGTGGACCAATTTGTCCGAAAATCCAAGGCTAACACCCCCTCCAAAAACCAAGTTCTATCATTTTGGGGGGAAAAAGTCTATTACCCATAAATTTGAAGTCTAATACCAACTAAAAGGGATTGGATATGAACAAGTTTAGAAATCTAAGGCTAATACTCATTTAAAATGGGGCTCGTCGAGGGAGGACCAATTTTGTCCGAAAATCCAAGGCTAACACCCCTCCAAAAACCAAGTTCAATCATTTTTGGGGGGAAAAGTCTATTACCCATTAATCTGAAGTCTAATACGAACTAAAAGGTATTGGATATGAACAATGTTAGAAATCTAAGGCTAATACTCATTTAAAATGGTGCTCGTGAAGTCAGGACCAATTTGTCCGAAAATCCAAGGCTAACACCCCCACCAAAAACCAAGTTCTATCATTTTGGGGGGAAATTCTATTACCCATAAATTTGAAGTCTAATACCAACTAAAAGGGATTGGATATGAACAAGGTTAGAAATCTAAGCCTAATACTCATTTAAAATGGGGGCTCGTCGACTGAGGACCAATTTGTCCGAAAAGGCAAGGCTAACACCCCCTCCAAAAACCAAGTTCTATCATTTTGGGGTGAAAAGTCTATTACCCATAAATTTGAAGTCTAATACCAACTAAAAGGGATTGGATATGAACAAGGTTAGAAATCTAAGGCTAATACTCATTTAAAATGGGGCTCGTCGACTGAGGACCAATTTGTCTGAAAATCCAAGGCTAACACCCCCACCAAAAACCAAGTTCTATCATTTTGGGGGAAAAGTCTATTACCCATTAATCTGAAGTCTAATACAAACTAAAAGGTATTGGATATGAACAAGGTTAGAAATCTAAGGCTAATACTCATTTAAAATGGTGCTCGTGAAGTCAGGACCAATTTGTTTGAAAATCCAAGGCTAACACCCCCTCCAAAAACCAAGTTCAATCATTTTTGGGGGAAAAGTCTATTACCCATTAATCTGAAGTCTAATACAAACTAAAAGGTATTGGATATGAACAAGGTTAGAAATCTAAAGCTAATACTCATTTAAAATGGTGCTCGTCGACTGAGGACCAATTTGTCCGAAAAGGCAAGGCTAACACCTCCTCCAAAAACCAAGTTCTATCATTTTGGGGTGAAAAGTCTATTACCCATAAATTTGAATTCTAATACCAACTAAAAGGGATTGGATATGAACAAGGTTAGAAATCTAAGGCTAATACTCATTTAAAATGGGGCTCGTCGACTGAGGACCAATTTGTCTGAAAATCCAAGGCTAACACCCCCACCAAAAACCAAGTTCTATCATTTTGGGGGGAAAAGTCTATTACCCATTAATCTGAAGTCTAATACAAACTAAAAGGTATTGGATATGAACAAGGTTAGAAATCTAAGGCTAATACTCATTTAAAATGGTGCTCGTGAAGTCAGGACCAATTTGTTTGAAAATCCAAGGCTAACACCCCCTCCAAAAACCAAGTTCAATCATTTTTGGGGGAAAAGTCTATTACCCATTAATCTGAAGTCTAATACAAACTAAAAGGTATTGGATATGAACAAGGTTAGAAATCGAAGGCTAATACTCATT
This sequence comes from Salix suchowensis, assembly GCA_029030765.1. Lineage (NCBI taxonomy): Eukaryota > Viridiplantae > Streptophyta > Magnoliopsida > Malpighiales > Salicaceae > Salix > Salix suchowensis. The sequence continues at coordinate 24,973 of JAPFFH010000764.1, read as the reverse complement.
TAAAATGGTGCTCGTGAAGTCGGGACCAATTTGTCCGAAAAATCCAAGGCTAACACCCCTCCAAAAAACCAAGTTCTATCATTTTGGGGAGAAAAGTCTATTACCCATAAATTTGAAGTCTAATACCAACTAAAAGGGATTATATATGAACAAGTTTAGAAATCTAAGGCTAATACTCATTTAAAATGGGGCTCGTCGAGGGAGGACCAATTTGTCCGAAAATCCAAGGCTAACACCCCCACCAAAAAACCAAGTTCTATCATTTTGGGGGTGAAAAGTCTATTACCCATAAATTTGAAGTCTAATACCAACAAAAAGGGATTGGATATGAACAAGGTTAGAAATCTAAGGCTAATACTCATTTAAAATGGGGCTCGTCGAGTCGGGACCAATTTGTCCGAAAATCCAAGGCTAAAACCCCCCACCAAAAACCAAGTTCTATCATTTTGGGGGGGAAAAGTCTATTACCCATAAATTTGAAGTCTAATACCAACTAAAAGGGATTGGATATGAACAAGGTTAGAAATCTAAGGCTAATACTCATTTAAAATGGGGGCTCGTCGAGTGAGGACCAATTTGTCCGAAAATCCAAGGCTAACACCCCCTCCAAAAACCAAGTTGAATCATTTTTTGGGGAAAAGTCTATTACCCATAAATTTGAAGTCTAATACCAACTAAAAGGTATTGGATATGAACAAGGTTAGAAATCTAAGGCTAATACTCATTTAAAATGGTGCTCGTGAAGTCAGGACCAATTTGTCCGAAAATCCAAGGCTAACACCCCCACCAAAAACCAAGTTCTATCATTTTGGGGGGAAAAGTCTATTACCCATAAATTTGAAGTCTAATACCAACTAAAAGTGATTGGATATGAACAAGGTTAGAAATCTAAGGCTAATACTCATTTAAAATGCGGCTCGTCGACTGAGGACCAATTTGTCCGAAAATCCAAGGCTAACACCCCCTCCAAAAACCAAGTTGAATCATTTTTGGGGGAAAAGTCTATTATCCATAAATTTGAAGTCTAATACCAACAAAAAGGGATTGGATATGAACAAGGTTAGAAATCTAAGGCTAATACTCATTTAAAATGGGGCTCGTCGAGTCAGGACCAATTTGTCCGAAAATCCAAGGCTAACACCCCCTCCAAAAACCAAGTTGAATCATTTTTTGGGGAAATGTCTATTACCCATAAATTTGAAGTCTAATACCAACTAAAAGGTATTGGATATGAACAAGGTTAGAAATCTAAGGCTAATACTCATTTAAAATGGTGCTCGTGAAGTCAGGACCAATTTGTCCGAAAATCCAAGGCTAACACCCCCACCAAAAACCAAGTTCTATCATTTTGGGGGGAAAAGTCTATTACCCATAAATTTGAAGTCTAATACCAACTAAAAGGGATTGGATATGAACAAGGTTAGAAATCTAAGGCTAATACTCATTTAAAATGCGGCTCGTCGACTGAGGACCAATTTGTCCGAAAATCCAAGGCTAACACCCCCTCCAAAAACCAAGTTGAATCATTTTTGGGGGAAAAGTCTATTATCCATAAATTTGAAGTCTAATACCAACTAAAAGGTATTGGATATGAACAAGGTTAGAAATCTAAGGCTAATACTCATTTAAAATGGTGCTCGTGAAGTCAGGACCAATTTGTCCGAAAATCCAAGGCTAACACCCCCTCCAAAAACCAAGTTCTATCATTTTGGGGAGAAAAGTCTATTACCCATAAATTTGAAGTCTAATACCAACTAAAAGGGATTATATATGATCAAGTTTAGAAATCTAAGGCTAATACTCATTTAAAATGGGGCTCGTCGAGGGAGGACCAATTTGTCCGAAAAATCCAAGGCTAACACCCCCCACCAAAAACCAAGTTCTATCATTTTTGGGGTGAAAAGTCTATTACCCATAAATTTGAAGTCTAATACCAACTAAAAGGGATTGGATATGAACAAGTTTAGAAATCTAAGGCTAATACTCATTTAAAATGGTGCTCGTGAAGTCGGGACCAATTTGTCCGAAAATCCAAGGCTAACACCCCCCACCAAAAACCAAGTTCTATCATTTTGGGGGGAAAAGTCTATTACCCATAAATTTGAAGTCTAATACCAACTAAAAGGGATTATATATGAACAAGTTTAGAAATCTAAGGCTAATACTCATTTAAAATGGGGCTCGTGAAGTCAGGACCAATTTGTCCGAAAATCCAAGGCTAACACCCCCTCCAAAAACCAAGTTCTATCATTTTGGGGAGAAAAGTCTATTACCCATAAATTTGAAGTCTAATACCAACTAAAAGGGATTATATATGAACAAGTTTAGAAATCTAAGGCTAATACTCATTTAAAATGGGGCTCGTCGAGGGAGGACCAATTTGTCCGAAAATCCAAGGCTAACACCCCCACCAAAAACCAAGTTCTATCATTTTGGGGTGAAAAGTCTATTACCCATAAATTTGAAGTCTAATACCAACTAAAAGGGATTGGATATGAACAAGTTTAGAAATCTAAGGCTAATACTCATTTAAAATGGTGCTCGTGAAGTCAGGACCAATTTGTCCGAAAATCCAAGGCTAACACCCCCACCAAAAACCAAGTTCTATCATTTTGGGGGGAAAAGTCTATTACCCATAAATTTGAAGTCTAATACCAACTAAAAGTGATTGGATATGAACAAGGTTAGAAATCTAAGGCTAATACTCATTTAAAATGCGGCTCGTCGACTGAGGACCAATTTGTCCGAAAATCCAAGGCTAACACCCCCTCCAAAAACCAAGTTGAATCATTTTTGGGGGAAAAGTCTATTATCCATAAATTTGAAGTCTAATACCAACAAAAAGGGATTGGATATGAACAAGGTTAGAAATCTAAGGCTAATACTCATTTAAAATGGGGCTCGTCGAGTCAGGACCAATTTGTCCGAAAATCCAAGGCTAACACCCCCTCCAAAAACCAAGTTGAATCATTTTTTGGGGAAATGTCTATTACCCATAAATTTGAAGTCTAATACCAACTAAAAGGTATTGGATATGAACAAGGTTAGAAATCTAAGGCTAATACTCATTTAAAATGGTGCTCGTGAAGTCAGGACCAATTTGTCCGAAAATCCAAGGCTAACACCCCCACCAAAAACCAAGTTCTATCATTTTGGGGGGAAAAGTCTATTACCCATAAATTTGAAGTCTAATACCAACTAAAAGGGATTGGATATGAACAAGGTTAGAAATCTAAGGCTAATACTCATTTAAAATGCGGCTCGTCGACTGAGGACCAATTTGTCCGAAAATCCAAGGCTAACACCCCCTCCAAAAACCAAGTTGAATCATTTTTGGGGGGAAAAGTCTATTATCCATAAATTTGAAGTCTAATACCAACTAAAAGGTATTGGATATGAACAAGGTTAGAAATCTAAGGCTAATACTCATTTAAAATGGTGCTCGTGAAGTCGGGACCAATTTGTCCGAAAAATCCAAGGCTAACACCCCCTCCAAAAACCAAGTTCTATCATTTTGGGGAGAAAAGTCTATTACCCATAAATTTGAAGTCTAATACCAACTAAAAGGGATTATATATGATCAAGTTTAGAAATCTAAGGCTAATACTCATTTAAAAATGGGGCTCGTCGAGGAGGACCAATTTGTCCGAAAATCCAAGGCTAACACCCCCACCAAAAACCAAGTTCTATCATTTTGGGGTGAAAAGTCTATTACCCATAAATTTGAAGTCTAATACCAACTAAAAGGGATTGGATATGAACAAGTTTAGAAATCTAAGGCTAATACTCATTTAAAATGGTGCTCGTGAAGTCAGGACCAATTTGTCCGAAAATCCAAGGCTAACACCCCCACCAAAAACCAAGTTCTATCATTTTGGGGGGAAAAGTCTATTACCCATAAATTTGAAGTCTAATACCAACTAAAAGGGATTATATATGAACAAGTTTAGAAATCTAAGGCTAATACTCATTTAAAATGGGGCTCGTGAAGTCAGGACCAATTTGTCCGAAAATCCAAGGCTAACACCCCCTCCAAAAACCAAGTTCTATCATTTTGGGGAGAAAAGTCTATTACCCATAAATTTGAAGTCTAATACCAACTAAAAGGGATTATATATGAACAAGTTTAGAAATCTAAGGCTAATACTCATTTAAAATGGGGCTCGTCGAGGGAGGACCAATTTGTCCGAAAATCCAAGGCTAACACCCCCACCAAAAAACCAAGTTCTATCATTTTGGGGGTGAAAAGTCTATTACCCATAAATTTGAAGTCTAATACCAACTAAAAGGGATTGGATATGAACAAGTTTAGAAATCTAAGGCTAATACTCATTTAAAATGGTGCTCGTGAAGTCAGGACCAATTTGTCCGAAAATCCAAGGCTAACACCCCCTCCAAAAACCAAGTTCTATCATTTTTGGGGAGAAAAGTCTATTACCCATAAATTTGAAGTCTAATACCAACTAAAAGGGATTATATATGAACAAGTTTAGAAATCTAAGGCTAATACTCATTTAAAATGGGGCTCGTCGAGGGAGGACCAATTTGTCCGAAAATCCAAGGCTAACACCCCCCACCAAAAACCAAGTTCTATCATTTTGGGGGTGAAAAGTCTATTACCCATAAATTTGAAGTCTAATACCAACTAAAAGGGATTGGATATGAACAAGTTTAGAAATCTAAGGCTAATACTCATTTAAAATGGGGCTCGCCGACCGAGGACCAATTTGTCCGAAAATCCAAGGCTAACACCCCCCACCAAAAACCAAGTTCTATCATTTTGGGGGGAAAAGTCTATTACCCATTAATCTGAAGTCTAATACAAACTAAAAGGTATTGGATATGAACAAGGTTAGAAATCTAAGGCTAATACTCATTTAAAATGGTGCTCGTGAAGTCAGGACCAATTTGTTTGAAAATCCAAGGCTAACACCCCCTCCAAAAACCAAGTTCAATCATTTTTGGGGGAAAAGTCTATTACCCATTAATCTGAAGTCTAATACAAACTAAAAGGTATTGGATATGAACAAGGTTAGAAATCTAAGGCTAATACTCATTTAAAATGGTGCTCGTGAAGTCAGGACCAATTTGTCCGAAAATCCAAGGCTAACACCCCCTCCAAAAACCAAGTTCTATCATTTTGGGGAGAAAAGTCTATTACCCATAAATTTGAAGTCTAATACCAACTAAAAGGGATTATATATGAACAAGTTTAGAAATCTAAGGCTAATACTCATTTAAAATGGGGCTCGTCGAGGGAGGACCAATTTGTCCGAAAATCCAAGGCTAACACCCCCACCAAAAACCAAGTTCTATCATTTTGGGGTGAAAAGTCTATTACCCATAAATTTGAAGTCTAATACCAACAAAAAGGGATTGGATATGAACAAGGTTAGAAATCTAAGGCTAATACTCATTTAAAATGGGGCTCGTCGAGTCAGGACCAATTTGTCCGAAAATCCAAGGCTAAAACCCCCCACCAAAAACCAAGTTCTATCATTTTGGGGGGGGGGAAAAAGTCTATTACCCATAAATTTGAAGTCTAATACCAACTAAAAGGGATTGGATATGAACAAGGTTAGAAATCTAAGGCTAATACTCATTTAAAATGGGGCTCGTCGAGTGAGGACCAATTTGTCCGAAAATCCAAGGCTAACACCCCCTCCAAAAACCAAGTTGAATCATTTTTTGGGGAAAAGTCTATTACCCATAAATTTGAAGTCTAATACCAACTAAAAGGTATTGGATATGAACAAGGTTAGAAATCTAAGGCTAATACTCATTTAAAATGGTGCTCGTGAAGTCAGGACCAATTTGTCCGAAAATCCAAGGCTAACACCCCCACCAAAAACCAAGTTCTATCATTTTGGGGGGAAAAGTCTATTACCCATAAATTTGAAGTCTAATACCAACTAAAAGGGATTGGATATGAACAAGGTTAGAAATCTAAGGCTAATACTCATTTAAAATGCGGCTCGTCGACTGAGGACCAATTTGTCCGAAAATCCAAGGCTAACACCCCCTCCAAAAACCAAGTTGAATCATTTTTGGGGGGAAAAGTCTATTATCCATAAATTTGAAGTCTAATACCAACTAAAAGGTATTGGATATGAACAAGGTTAGAAATCTAAGGCTAATACTCATTTAAAATGGTGCTCGTGGAAGTCGAGACCAATTTGTCCGAAAATCCAAGGGTAACACCCCCTCCAAAAACCAAGTTCTATCATTTTGGGGTGAAAAGTCTATTTCCCATAAATTTGAAGTCTAATACCAACTAAAAGGGATTGGATATGAACAAGTTTAGAAATCTAAGGCTAATACTCATTTAAAATGGGGCTCGCCGAGGGTGGACCAATTTGTCCGAAAATCCAAGGCTAACACCCCCTCCAAAAACCAAGTTCTATCAATTTTGGGGGGAAAAGTCTATTACCCATAAATTTGAAGTCTAATACCAACTAAAAGGGATTGGATATGAACAAGTTTAGAAATCTAAGGCTAATACTCATTTAAAATGGGGCTCGTCGACTAAGGACCAATTTGTCCGAAAAATCCAAGGCTAACACCCCCCTCCAAAAACCAAGTTCAATCATTTTTGGGGGAAAAGTCTATTACCCATAAATTTGAAGTCTAATACCAACTAAAAGGTATTGTATATGAACAAGGTTAGAAATCTAAGGCTAATACTCATTTAAAATGGTGCTCGTGAAGTCAGGACCAATTTGTCCGAAAATCCAAGGCTAACACCCCCTCCAAAAACCAAGTTCTATCATTTTGGGGAGAAAAGTCTATTACCCATAAATTTGAAGTCTAATACCAACTAAAAGGGATTATATATGAACAAGTTTAGAAATCTAAGGCTAATACTCATTTAAAATGGGGCTCGTCGAGTGAGGACCAATTTGTCCGAAAATCCAAGGCTAACACCCCCTCCAAAAACCAAGTTGAATCATTTTTTGGGGAAAAGTCTATTACCCATAAATTTGAAGTCTAATACCAACTAAAAGGTATTGGATATGAACAAGGTTAGAAATCTAAGGCTAATACTCATTTAAAATGGTGCTCGTGGAAGTCGGGACCAATTTGTCCGAAAATCCATGGCTAACACCCCCTCCAAAAACCAAGTTCTATCATTTTGGGGGTGAGAAGTCTATTACCCATAAATTTGAAGTCTAATACCAACTAAAAGGGATTGGATATGAACAAGTTTAGAAATCTAAGGCTAATACTCATTTAAAATGGGGCTCGTCGAGGGTGGACCAATTTGTCCGAAAAATCCAAGGCTAACACCCCCTCCAAAAACCAAGTTCTATCATTTTGGGGGGAAAAGTCTATTACCCATAAATTTGAAGTCTAATACCAACTAAAAGGGATTGGATATGAACAAGTTTAGAAATCTAAGGCTAATACTCATTTAAAATGGGGCTCGCCGAGGGAGGACCAATTTGTCCGAAAAATCCAAGGCTAACACCCCCTCCAAAAACCAAGTTCAATCATTTTTTGGGGGAAAAGTCTATTACCCATTAATCTGAAGTCTAATACGAACTAAAAGGTATTGGATATGAACAATGTTAGAAATCTAAGGCTAATACTCATTTAAAATGGTGCTCGTGAAGTCAGGACCAATTTGTCCGAAAATCCAAGGCTAACACCCCCACCAAAAACCAAGTTCTATCATTTTGGGGGGAAATTCTATTACCCATAAATTTGAAGTCTAATACCAACTAAAAGGGATTGGATATGAACAAGGTTAGAAATCTAAGCCTAATACTCATTTAAAATGGGGCTCGTCGACTGAGGACCAATTTGTCCGAAAAGGCAAGGCTAACACCCCCTCCAAAAACCAAGTTCTATCATTTTGGGGTGAAAAGTCTATTACCCATAAATTTGAAGTCTAATACCAACTAAAAGGGATTGGATATGAACAAGGTTAGAAATCTAAGGCTAATACTCATTTAAAATGGGGCTCGTCGACTGAGGACCAATTTGTCTGAAAATCCAAGGCTAACACCCCCACCAAAAACCAAGTTCTATCATTTTGGGGGAAAAGTCTATTACCCATTAATCTGAAGTCTAATACAAACTAAAAGGTATTGGATATGAACAAGGTTAGAAATCTAAGGCTAATACTCATTTAAAATGGTGCTCGTGAAGTCAGGACCAATTTGTTTGAAAATCCAAGGCTAACACCCCCTCCAAAAACCAAGTTCAATCATTTTTGGGGGAAAAGTCTATTACCCATAAATTTGAAGTCTAATACCAACTAAAAGGTATTGTATATGAACAAGGTTAGAAATCTAAGGCTAATACTCATTTAAAATGGTGCTCGTGAAGTCAGGACCAATTTGTCCGAAAATCCAAGGCTAACACCCCCTCCAAAAACCAAGTTCTATCATTTTGGGGAGAAAAGTCTATTACCCATAAATTTGAAGTCTAATACCAACTAAAAGGGATTATATATGAACAAGTTTAGAAATCTAAGGCTAATACTCATTTAAAATGGGGCTCGTCGAGTGAGGACCAATTTGTCCGAAAATCCAAGGCTAACACCCCCTCCAAAAACCAAGTTGAATCATTTTTTGGGGAAAAGTCTATTACCCATAAATTTGAAGTCTAATACCAACTAAAAGGGTATTGGATATGAACAAGGTTAGAAATCTAAGGCTAATACTCATTTAAAAATGGTGCTCGTGAAGTCAGGACCAATTTGTCCGAAAATCCATGGCTAACACCCCCTCCAAAAACCAAGTTCTATCATTTTGGGGTGAGAAGTCTATTACCCATAAATTTGAAGTCTAATACCAACTAAAAGGGATTGGATATGAACAAGTTTAGAAATCTAAGGCTAATACTCATTTAAAATGGGGCTCGTCGAGGGTGGACCAATTTGTCCGAAAATCCAAGGCTAACACCCCCTCCAAAAACCAAGTTCTATCATTTTGGGGGGAAAAGTCTATTACCCATAAATTTGAAGTCTAATACCAACTAAAAGGGATTGGATATGAACAAGTTTAGAAATCTAAGGCTAATACTCATTTAAAATGGGGCTCGTCGAGGGAGGACCAATTTGTCCGAAAAATCCAAGGCTAACACCCCCTCCAAAAACCAAGTTCAATCATTTTTGGGGGGAAAAAGTCTATTACCCATTAATCTGAAGTCTAATACGAACTAAAAGGGTATTGGATATGAACAATGTTAGAAATCTAAGGCTAATACTCATTTAAAATGGTGCTCGTGAAGTCGGGACCAATTTGTCCGAAAAATCCAAGGCTAACACCCCCACCAAAAACCAAGTTCTATCATTTTGGGGGGAAATTCTATTACCCATAAATTTGAAGTCTAATACCAACTAAAAGGGATTGGATATGAACAAGGTTAGAAATCTAAGCCTAATACTCATTTAAAATGGGGCTCGTCGATCGAGGACCAATTTGTCCGAAAAGGCAAGGCTAACACCCCCTCCAAAAACCAAGTTCTATCATTTTGGGGGTGAAAAGTCTATTACCCATAAATTTGAAGTCTAATACCAACTAAAAGGGATTGGATATGAACAAGGTTAGAAATCTAAGGCTAATACTCATTTAAAATGGGGCTCGTCGATCGAGGACCAATTTGTCCGAAAATCCAAGGCTAACACCCCCCACCAAAAACCAAGTTCTATCATTTTGGGGGGGAAAAGTCTATTACCCATTAATCTGAAGTCTAATACAAACTAAAAGGGTATTGGATATGAACAAGGTTAGAAATCTAAGGCTAATACTCATTTAAAATGGGTGCTCGTGAAGTCAGGGACCAATTTGTTTGAAAATCCAAGGCTAACACCCCCTCCAAAAACCAAGTTCAATCATTTTTGGGGGGGAAAAGTCTATTACCCATTAAATCTGAAGTCTAATACAAACTAAAAGGGTATTGGATATGAACAAGGTTAGAAATCTAAGGCTAATACTCATTTAAAATGGGTGCTCGTGAAGTCGAGGACCAATTTGTCCGAAAATCCAAGGCTAACACCCTCCTCCAAAAACCAAGTTCTATCAATTTTGGGGGGAAAAGTCTATTACCCATAAATTTGAAGTCTAATACCAACTAAAAGGGATTGGATATGAACAAGTTTAGAAATCTAAGGCTAATACTCATTTAAAATGGGGCTCGTCGACTAAGGACCAATTTGTCCGAAAATCCAAGGCTAACACCCCCTCCAAAAACCAAGTTCAATCATTTTTGGGGGGAAAAGTCTATTACCCATAAATTTGAAGTCTAATACCAACTAAAAGGGTATTGTATATGAACAAGGTTAGAAATCTAAGGCTAATACTCATTTAAAATGGGTGCTCGTGAAGTCGGGACCAATTTGTCCGAAAATCCAAGGCTAACACCCCCTCCAAAAACCAAGTTCTATCATTTTGGGGAGAAAAGTCTATTACCCATAAATTTGAAGTCTAATACCAACTAAAAGGGATTATATATGAACAAGTTTAGAAATCTAAGGCTAATACTCATTTAAAATGGGGCTCGTCGAGTGAGGACCAATTTGTCCGAAAATCCAAGGCTAACACCCCCTCCAAAAACCAAGTTGAATCATTTTTTGGGGAAAAGTCTATTACCCATAAATTTGAAGTCTAATACCAACTAAAAGGTATTGGATATGAACAAGGTTAGAAATCTAAGGCTAATACTCATTTAAAATGGTGCTCGTGAAGTCAGGACCAATTTGTCCGAAAATCCATGGCTAACACCCCCTCCAAAAACCAAGTTCTATCATTTTGGGGTGAGAAGTCTATTACCCATAAATTTGAAGTCTAATACCAACTAAAAGGGATTGGATATGAACAAGTTTAGAAATCTAAGGCTAATACTCATTTAAAATGGGGCTCGTCGAGGGTGGACCAATTTGTCCGAAAATCCAAGGCTAACACCCCCTCCAAAAACCAAGTTCTATCATTTTGGGGGGAAAAGTCTATTACCCATAAATTTGAAGTCTAATACCAACTAAAAGGGATTGGATATGAACAAGTTTAGAAATCTAAGGCTAATACTCATTTAAAATGGGGCTCGTCGAGGGAGGACCAATTTGTCCGAAAATCCAAGGCTAACACCCCCTCCAAAAACCAAGTTCAATCATTTTTGGGGGAAAAGTCTATTACCCATTAATCTGAAGTCTAATACGAACTAAAAGGTATTGGATATGAACAATGTTAGAAATCTAAGGCTAATACTCATTTAAAATGGTGCTCGTGAAGTCAGGACCAATTTGTCCGAAAATCCAAGGCTAACACCCCCACCAAAAACCAAGTTCTATCATTTTGGGGGGAAATTCTATTACCCATAAATTTGAAGTCTAATACCAACTAAAAGGGATTGGATATGAACAAGGTTAGAAATCTAAGCCTAATACTCATTTAAAATGGGGCTCGTCGACTGAGGACCAATTTGTCCGAAAAGGCAAGGCTAACACCCCCTCCAAAAACCAAGTTCTATCATTTTGGGGTGAAAAGTCTATTACCCATAAATTTGAAGTCTAATACCAACTAAAAGGGATTGGATATGAACAAGGTTAGAAATCTAAGGCTAATACTCATTTAAAATGGGGCTCGTCGACTGAGGACCAATTTGTCTGAAAATCCAAGGCTAACACCCCCACCAAAAACCAAGTTCTATCATTTTGGGGGGAAAAAGTCTATTACCCATTAATCTGAAGTCTAATACAAACTAAAAGGTATTGGATATGAACAAGGTTAGAAATCTAAGGCTAATACTCATTTAAAATGGTGCTCGTGAAGTCAGGACCAATTTGTTTGAAAATCCAAGGCTAACACCCCCTCCAAAAACCAAGTTCAATCATTTTTGGGGGAAAAGTCTATTACCCATTAATCTGAAGTCTAATACAAACTAAAAGGTATTGGATATGAACAAGGTTAGAAATCTAAGGCTAATACTCATTTAAAATGGTGCTCGTGAAGTCAGGACCAATTTGTCCGAAAATCCAAGGCTAACACCCCCTCCAAAAACCAAGTTCTATCATTTTGGGGAGAAAAGTCTATTACCCATAAATTTGAAGTCTAATACCAACTAAAAGGGATTATATATGAACAAGTTTAGAAATCTAAGGCTAATACTCATTTAAAATGGGGCTCGTCGAGGGAGGACCAATTTGTCCGAAAATCCAAGGCTAACACCCCCACCAAAAACCAAGTTCTATCATTTTTGGGGTGAAAAGTCTATTACCCATAAATTTGAAGTCTAATACCAACAAAAAGGGATTGGATATGAACAAGGTTAGAAATCTAAGGCTAATACTCATTTAAAATGGGGCTCGTCGAGTCGAGACCAATTTGTCCGAAAATCCAAGGCTAAAACCCCCCACCAAAAACCAAGTTCTATCATTTTGGGGGGAAAAGTCTATTACCCATAAATTTGAAGTCTAATACCAACTAAAAGGGATTGATATGAACAAGGTTAGAAATCTAAGGCTAATACTCATTTAAAATGGGGCTCGCCGAGTGAGGACCAATTTGTCCGAAAATCCAAGGCTAACACCCCCTCCAAAAACCAAGTTGAATCATTTTTTGGGGAAAAGTCTATTACCCATAAATTTGAAGTCTAATACCAACTAAAAGGTATTGGATATGAACAAGGTTAGAAATCTAAGGCTAATACTCATTTAAAATGGTGCTCGTGAAGTCAGGACCAATTTGTCCGAAAAATCCAAGGCTAACACCCCCCACCAAAAACCAAGTTCTATCATTTTGGGGGGAAAAGTCTATTACCCATAAATTTGAAGTCTAATACCAACTAAAAGGGATTGGATATGAACAAGGTTAGAAATCTAAGGCTAATACTCATTTAAAATGCGGCTCGTCGACTGAGGACCAATTTGTCCGAAAATCCAAGGCTAACACCCCCTCCAAAAACCAAGTTGAATCATTTTTGGGGGAAAAGTCTATTATCCATAAATTTGAAGTCTAATACCAACTAAAAGGTATTGGATATGAACAAGGTTAGAAATCTAAGGCTAATACTCATTTAAAATGGTGCTCGTGAAGTCAGGACCAATTTGTCCGAAAATCCAAGGGTAACACCCCCTCCAAAAACCAAGTTCTATCATTTTGGGGTGAAAAGTCTATTTCCCATAAATTTGAAGTCTAATACCAACTAAAAGGGATTGGATATGAACAAGTTTAGAAATCTAAGGCTAATACTCATTTAAAATGGGGCTCGTCGAGGGTGGACCAATTTGTCCGAAAATCCAAGGCTAACACCCCCTCCAAAAACCAAGTTCTATCAATTTGGGGGGAAAAGTCTATTACCCATAAATTTGAAGTCTAATACCAACTAAAAGGGATTGGATATGAACAAGTTTAGAAATCTAAGGCTAATACTCATTTAAAATGGGGCTCGTCGACTAAGGACCAATTTGTCCGAAAATCCAAGGCTAACACCCCCTCCAAAAACCAAGTTCAATCATTTTTGGGGGAAAAGTCTATTACCCATAAATTTGAAGTCTAATACCAACTAAAAGGTATTGTATATGAACAAGGTTAGAAATCTAAGGCTAATACTCATTTAAAATGGTGCTCGTGGAAGTCGAGACCAATTTGTCCGAAAATCCAAGGCTAACACCCCCTCCAAAAACCAAGTTCTATCATTTTGGGGAGAAAAGTCTATTACCCATAAATTTGAAGTCTAATACCAACTAAAAGGGATTATATATGAACAAGTTTAGAAATCTAAGGCTAATACTCATTTAAAATGGGGCTCGCCGAGTGAGGACCAATTTGTCCGAAAAATCCAAGGCTAACACCCCCTCCAAAAACCAAGTTGAATCATTTTTTTGGGGGAAAAGTCTATTACCCATAAATTTGAAGTCTAATACCAACTAAAAGGTATTGGATATGAACAAGGTTAGAAATCTAAGGCTAATACTCATTTAAAATGGTGCTCGTGAAGTCGAGACCAATTTGTCCGAAAATCCATGGCTAACACCCCTCCAAAAACCAAGTTCTATCATTTTGGGGTGAGAAGTCTATTACCCATAAATTTGAAGTCTAATACCAACTAAAAGGGATTGGATATGAACAAGTTTAGAAATCTAAGGCTAATACTCATTTAAAATGGGGCTCGCCGAGGGTGGACCAATTTGTCCGAAAAATCCAAGGCTAACACCCCCTCCAAAAACCAAGTTCTATCATTTTGGGGGGAAAAGTCTATTACCCATAAATTTGAAGTCTAATACCAACTAAAAGGGATTGGATATGAACAAGTTTAGAAATCTAAGGCTAATACTCATTTAAAATGGGGCTCGTCGAGGGAGGACCAATTTGTCCGAAAATCCAAGGCTAACACCCCCTCCAAAAACCAAGTTCAATCATTTTTGGGGGGAAAAGTCTATTACCCATTAATCTGAAGTCTAATACGAACTAAAAGGTATTGGATATGAACAATGTTAGAAATCTAAGGCTAATACTCATTTAAAATGGTGCTCGTGAAGTCGAGACCAATTTGTCCGAAAAATCCAAGGCTAACACCCCCACCAAAAACCAAGTTCTATCATTTTGGGGGGAAATTCTATTACCCATAAATTTGAAGTCTAATACCAACTAAAAGGGATTGGATATGAACAAGGTTAGAAATCTAAGCCTAATACTCATTTAAAATGGGGCTCGCTGACCGAGGACCAATTTGTCCGAAAAGGCAAGGCTAACACCCCCTCCAAAAACCAAGTTCTATCATTTTGGGGGTGAAAAGTCTATTACCCATAAATTTGAAGTCTAATACCAACTAAAAGGGATTGGATATGAACAAGGTTAGAAATCTAAGGCTAATACTCATTTAAAATGGGGCTCGCTGACCGAGGACCAATTTGTCCGAAAATCCAAGGCTAACACCCCCCACCAAAAACCAAGTTCTATCATTTTGGGGGGAAAAGTCTATTACCCATTAATCTGAAGTCTAATACAAACTAAAAGGTATTGGATATGAACAAGGTTAGAAATCTAAGGCTAATACTCATTTAAAATGGTGCTCGTGAAGTCGAGACCAATTTGTTTGAAAATCCAAGGCTAACACCCCTCCAAAAACCAAGTTCAATCATTTTTGGGGGGAAAAGTCTATTACCCATTAATCTGAAGTCTAATACAAACTAAAAGGTATTGGATATGAACAAGGTTAGAAATCTAAGGCTAATACTCATTTAAAATGGTGCTCGTGAAGTCAGGACCAATTTGTCCGAAAATCCAAGGCTAACACCCCCTCCAAAAACCAAGTTCTATCATTTTGGGGAGAAAAGTCTATTACCCATAAATTTGAAGTCTAATACCAACTAAAAGGGATTATATATGAACAAGTTTAGAAATCTAAGTCTAATACTCATTTAAAATGGGGCTCGTCGAGGGAGGACCAATTTGTCCGAAAATCCAAGGCTAACCCCCCCACCAAAAACCAAGTTCTATCATTTTGGGGTGAAAAGTCTATTACCCATAAATTTGAAGTCTAATACCAACAAAAAGGGATTGGATATGAACAAGGTTAGAAATCTAAGGCTAATACTCATTTAAAATGGGGCTCGTCGAGTCAGGACCAATTTGTCCGAAAATCCAAGGCTAAAACCCCCACCAAAAACCAAGTTCTATCATTTTGGGGGGAAAAGTCTATTACCCATAAATTTGAAGTCTAATACCAACTAAAAGGGATTGGATATGAACAAGGTTAGAAATCTAAGGCTAATACTCATTTAAAATGGGGCTCGTCGAGTGAGGAACAATTTGTCCGAAAATCCAAGGCTAACACCCCCTCCAAAAACCAAGTTGAATCATTTTTTGGGGAAAAGTCTATTACCCATAAATTTAAAGTCTAATACCAACTAAAAGGTATTGGATATGAACAAGGTTAGAAATCTAAGGCTAATACTCATTTAAAATGGTGCTCGTGGAAGTCGGGACCAATTTGTCCGAAAATCCAAGGCTAACACCCCCCACCAAAAACCAAGTTCTATCATTTTGGGGGGAAAAGTCTATTACCCATAAATTTGAAGTCTAATACCAACTAAAAGGGCATTGGATATGAACAAGGTTAGAAATCTAAGGCTAATACTCATTTAAAATGCGGCTCGTCGACCGAGGACCAATTTGTCCGAAAAATCCAAGGCTAACACCCCCTCCAAAAACCAAGTTGAATCATTTTTGGGGGGAAAAGTCTATTATCCATAAATTTGAAGTCTAATACCAACTAAAAGGTATTGGATATGAACAAGGTTAGAAATCTAAGGCTAATACTCATTTAAAATGGTGCTCGTGAAGTCGGGACCAATTTGTCCGAAAATCCAAGGGTAACACCCCCTCCAAAAACCAAGTTCTATCATTTTGGGGTGAAAAGTCTATTTCCCATAAATTTGAAGTCTAATACCAACTAAAAGGGATTGGATATGAACAAGTTTAGAAATCTAAGGCTAATACTCATTTAAAATGGGGCTCGCCGAGGGAGGACCAATTTGTCCGAAAAATCCAAGGCTAACACCCCCTCCAAAAACCAAGTTCAATCATTTTTGGGGGAAAAGTCTATTACCCATTAATCTGAAGTCTAATACGAACTAAAAGGTATTGGATATGAACAATGTTAGAAATCTAAGGCTAATACTCATTTAAAATGGTGCTCGTGAAGTCAGGACCAATTTGTCCGAAAATCCAAGGCTAACACCCCCACCAAAAACCAAGTTCTATCATTTTGGGGGGAAATTCTATTACCCATAAATTTGAAGTCTAATACCAACTAAAAGGGATTGGATATGAACAAGGTTAGAAATCTAAGCCTAATACTCATTTAAAATGGGGCTCGTCGACTGAGGACCAATTTGTCCGAAAAGGCAAGGCTAACACCCCCTCCAAAAACCAAGTTCTATCATTTTGGGGTGAAAAGTCTATTACCCATAAATTTGAAGTCTAATACCAACTAAAAGGGATTGATATGAACAAGGTTAGAAATCTAAGGCTAATACTCATTTAAAATGGGGCTCGCCGACCGAGGACCAATTTGTCCGAAAAATCCAAGGCTAACACCCCCACCAAAAACCAAGTTCTATCATTTTGGGGGGAAAAGTCTATTACCCATTAATCTGAAGTCTAATACAAACTAAAAGGTATTGGATATGAACAAGGTTAGAAATCTAAGGCTAATACTCATTTAAAATGGTGCTCGTGAAGTCAGGACCAATTTGTTTGAAAATCCAAGGCTAACACCCCCTCCAAAAACCAAGTTCAATCATTTTTGGGGGAAAAGTCTATTACCCATTAATCTGAAGTCTAATACAAACTAAAAGGTATTGGATATGAACAAGGTTAGAAATCTAAGGCTAATACTCATTTAAAATGGTGCTCGTGAAGTCAGGACCAATTTGTCCGAAAATCCAAGGCTAACACCCCCTCCAAAAACCAAGTTCTATCATTTTGGGGAGAAAAGTCTATTACCCATAAATTTGAAGTCTAATACCAACTAAAAGGGATTATATATGAACAAGTTTAGAAAGTCTAAGGCTAATACTCATTTAAAATGGGGCTCGCCGAGGGAGGACCAATTTGTCCGAAAATCCAAGGCTAACACCCCCCACCAAAAACCAAGTTCTATCATTTTTCGGGGTGAAAAGTCTATTACCCATAAATTTGAAGTCTAATACCAACAAAAAGGGATTGGATATGAACAAGGTTAGAAATCTAAGGCTAATACTCATTTAAAATGGGGCTCGTCGAGTCAGGACCAATTTGTCCGAAAATCCAAGGCTAAAACCCCCCACCAAAAACCAAGTTCTATCATTTTGGGGGGAAAAGTCTATTACCCATAAATTTGAAGTCTAATACCAACTAAAAGGGATTGGATATGAACAAGGTTAGAAATCTAAGGCTAATACTCATTTAAAATGGGGCTCGTCGAGTGAGGACCAATTTGTCCGAAAAATCCAAGGCTAACACCCCTCCAAAAACCAAGTTGAATCATTTTTTGGGGAAAAGTCTATTACCCATAAATTTGAAGTCTAATACCAACTAAAAGGTATTGGATATGAACAAGGTTAGAAATCTAAGGCTAATACTCATTTAAAATGGTGCTCGTGAAGTCAGGACCAATTTGTCCGAAAAATCCAAGGCTAACACCCCCCACCAAAAACCAAGTTCTATCATTTTGGGGGGAAAAGTCTATTACCCATAAATTTGAAGTCTAATACCAACTAAAAGGCATTGGATATGAACAAGGTTAGAAATCTAAGGCTAATACTCATTTAAAATGCGGCTCGTCGACTGAGGACCAATTTGTCCGAAAATCCAAGGCTAACACCCCCTCCAAAAACCAAGTTGAATCATTTTTGGGGGAAAAGTCTATTATCCATAAATTTGAAGTCTAATACCAACTAAAAGGTATTGGATATGAACAAGGTTAGAAATCTAAGGCTAATACTCATTTAAAATGGTGCTCGTGAAGTCAGGACCAATTTGTCCGAAAATCCAAGGGTAACACCCCCTCCAAAAACCAAGTTCTATCATTTTGGGGTGAAAAGTCTATTTCCCATAAATTTGAAGTCTAATACCAACTAAAAGGGATTGGATATGAACAAGTTTAGAAATCTAAGGCTAATACTCATTTAAAATGGGGCTCGCCGAGGGTGGACCAATTTGTCCGAAAATCCAAGGCTAACACCCCTCCAAAAACCAAGTTCTATCAATTTTGGGGGGAAAAGTCTATTACCCATAAATTTGAAGTCTAATACCAACTAAAAGGGATTGGATATGAACAAGTTTAGAAATCTAAGGCTAATACTCATTTAAAATGGGGCTCGTCGAGGGAGGACCAATTTGTCCGAAAATCCAAGGCTAACACCCCCTCCAAAAACCAAGTTCAATCATTTTTGGGGGAAAAGTCTATTACCCATTAATCTGAAGTCTAATATGAACTAAAAGGTATTGGATATGAACAAGGTTAGAAATCTAAGGCTAATACTCATTTAAAATGGTGCTCGTGAAGTCAGGACCAATTTGTCCGAAAATCCAAGGCTAACACCCCCACCAAAAACCAAGTTCTATCATTTTGGGGGGAAAATTCTATTACCCATAAATTTGAAGTCTAATACCAACTAAAAGGGATTGGATATGAACAAGGTTAGAAATCTAAGCCTAATACTCATTTAAAATGGGGCTCGTCGACTGAGGACCAATTTGTCCGAAAATGCAAGGCTAACACCCCCTCCAAAAACCAAGTTCTATCATTTTGGGGGTCATTTTGGGGGGAATAGTCTATTACCCATAAATTTGAAGTCTAATACCAACTAAAAGGGATTGGATATGAACAAGGTTAGAAATCTAAGGCTAATACTCATTTAAAATGGGGCTCGTCGACTGAGGACCAATTTGTCTGAAAATCCAAGGCTAACACCCCCACCAAAAACCAAGTTCTATCATTTTGGGGGGAAAAGTCTATTACCCATTAATCTGAAGTCTAATACAAACTAAAAGGTATTGGATATGAACAAGGTTAGAAATCTAAGGCTAATACTCATTTAAAATGGTGCTCGTGAAGTCAGGACCAATTTGTCCGAAAATCCAAGGCTAACACCCCCTCCAAAAACCAAGTTCAATCATTTTTGGGGGAAAAGTCTATTACCCATTAATCTGAAGTCTAATACAAACTAAAAGGTATTGGATATGAACAAGGTTAGAAATCTAAGGCTAATACTCATTTAAAATGGTGCTCGTGAAGTCAGGACCAATTTGTCCGAAAATCCAAGGCTAACACCCCCTCCAAAAACCAAGTTCTATCATTTTGGGGAGAAAAGTCTATTACCCATAAATTTGAAGTCTAATACCAACTAAAAGGGATTATATATGAACAAGTTTAGAAATCTAAGGCTAATACTCATTTAAAATGGGGCTCGTCGAGGGAGGACCAATTTGTCCGAAAAATCCAAGGCTAACACCCCCCACCAAAAACCAAGTTCTATCATTTTGGGGGTGAAAAGTCTATTACCCATAAATTTGAAGTCTAATACCAACAAAAAGGGATTGGATATGAACAAGGTTAGAAATCTAAGGCTAATACTCATTTAAAATGGGGCTCGCCGAGTCGAGACCAATTTGTCCGAAAATCCAAGGCTAAAACCCCCCACCAAAAACCAAGTTCTATCATTTTGGGGGGAAAAGTCTATTACCCATAAATTTGAAGTCTAATACCAACTAAAAGGGATTGGATATGAACAAGGTTAGAAATCTAAGGCTAATACTCATTTAAAATGGGGCTCGTCGAGTGAGGACCAATTTGTCCGAAAATCCAAGGCTAACACCCCCTCCAAAAACCAAGTTGAATCATTTTTTGGGGAAAAGTCTATTACCCATAAATTTGAAGTCTAATACCAACTAAAAGGTATTGGATATGAACAAGGTTAGAAATCTAAGGCTAATACTCATTTAAAATGGTGCTCGTGAAGTCAGGACCAATTTGTCCGAAAATCCAAGGCTAACACCCCCCACCAAAAACCAAGTTCTATCATTTTGGGGGGAAAAGTCTATTACCCATAAATTTGAAGTCTAATACCAACTAAAAGGGATTGGATATGAACAAGGTTAGAAATCTAAGGCTAATACTCATTTAAAATGCGGGCTCGTCGATCGAGGACCAATTTGTCCGAAAAATCCAAGGCTAACACCCCCTCCAAAAACCAAGTTGAATCATTTTTGGGGGGAAAAGTCTATTATCCATAAATTTGAAGTCTAATACCAACTAAAACGTATTGGATATGAACAAGGTTAGAAATCTAAGGCTAATACTCATTTAAAATGGTGCTCGTGAAGTCAGGACCAATTTGTCCGAAAATCCAAGGGTAACACCCCCTCCAAAAACCAAGTTCTATCATTTTGGTGTGAAAAGTCTATTTCCCATAAATTTGAAGTCTAATACCAACTAAAAGGGATTGGATATGAACAAGTTTAGAAATCTAAGGCTAATACTCATTTAAAATGGGGCTCGTCGAGGGAGGACCAATTTGTCCGAAAATCCAAGGCTAACACCCCCTCCAAAAACCAAGTTCAATCATTTTTGGGGGAAAAGTCTATTATCCATTAATCTGAAGTCTAATACAAACTAAAAGGTATTGGATATGAACAAGGTTAGAAATCTAAGGCTAATACTCATTTAAAATGGGTGCTCGTGAAGTCAGGACCAATTTGTCCGAAAATCCAAGGCTAACACCCCCCACCAAAAAACTAAGTTCTATCATTTTTGGGGGGAAAAGTCTATTACCCATAAATTTGAAGTCTAATACCAACTAAAAGGGATTGGATATGAACAAGGTTAGAAATATAAGGCTAATACTCATTTAAAATGGGGCTCGTCGACTGAGGACCAATTTGTCCGAAAATGCAAGGCTAACACCCCCTCCAAAAACCAAGTTCTATCATTTTGGGGTGAAAAGTCTATTACCCATAAATTTGAAGTCTAATACCAACTAAAAGGGATTGGATATGAACAAGTTTAGAAATCTAAGGCTAATACTCATTTAAAATGGGGCTCGTCGAGGGAGGACCAATTTGTCCGAAAATCCAAGGCTAACACCCCCACCAAAAACCAAGTTCTATCATTTTGGGGTGAAAAGTCTATTACCCATAAATTTGAAGTCTAATACCAACAAAAAGGGATTGGATATGAACAAGGTTAGAAATCTAAGCCTAATACTCATTTAAAATGGGGCTCGTCGAGTCAGGACCAATTTGTCTGAAAATCCAAGGCTAACACCCCCACCAAAAACCAAGTTCTATCATTTTGGGGAGAAAAGTCTATTACCCATAAATTTGAAGTCTAATACCAACTAAAAGGGATTGGATATGAAAAAGGTTAGAAATCTAAGGCTAATACTCATTTCAAAATGGGGCTCGTCGACCGAGGACCAATTTGTCCGAAAAATCCAAGGCTAACACCCCCTCCAAAAACCAAGTTGAATCATTTTTGGGGGGAAAAGTCTATTACCCATAAATTTGAAGTCTAATACCAACTAAAAGGGATTGGATATGAACAAGTTTAGAAATCTAAGGCTAATACTCATTTAAAATGGGGCTCGTCGAGGGAGGACCAATTTGTCCGAAAAATCCAAGGCTAACACCCCCGCCAAAAACCAAGTTCAATCATTTTGGGGGGAAAAAAGTCTATTACCCATAAATTTGAAGTCTAATACCAACTAAAAGGGATTGGATATGAACAAGGTTAGAAATATAAGGCTAATACTCATTTAAAATGGGGCTCGTCGAGGGTGGACCAATTTGTCCGAAAAATCCAAGGCTAACACCCCCTCCAAAAACCAAGTTCAATCATTTTTGGGGGGAAAAGTCTATTACCCATTAATCTGAAGTCTAATACAAACTAAAAGGTATTGGATATGAACAAGGTTAGAAATCTAAGGCTAATACTCATTTAAAATGGGGCTCGCTGACCGAGGACCAATTTGTCCGAAAATCCAAGGCTAACACCCCCCACCAAAAACCAAGTTCTATCATTTTGGGGGGGAAAAGTCTATTACCCATAAATTTGAAGTGTAATACCAACTAAAAGGGATTGGATATGAACAAGGTTAGAAATCTAAGGCTAATACTCATTTAAAATGGGGCTCGTCGACCGAGGACCAATTTGTCCGAAAAATCCAAGGCTAACACCCCCCAAAAAACCAAGTTCTATCATTTTGGGGGAAAAGTCTATTACCCATAAATTTGAAGTCTAATACCAACTAAAAGCTATTGGATATGAACAAGTTTAGAAATCTAAGGCTAATACTCATTTAAAATGGGGCTCGTCGATTGAGGACCAATTTGTCCGAAAATCCAAGGCTAACACCCCCACCAAAAACCAAGTTCTATCATTTTTGGGGGTGAAAAGTCTATTACCCATAAATTTGAAGTCTAATTCCAACTAAAAAGGGATTGGATATGAACAAGGTTAGAAATATAAGGCTAATACTCATTTAAAATGGGGCTCGCCGAGTCGAGACCAATTTGTCCGAAAATCCAAGGCTAAAACCCCCACCAAAAACCAAGTTCTATCATTTTGGGGGGAAAAGTCTATTACCCATAAATTTGAAGTCTAATACCAACTAAAAGGGATTGGATATGAACAAGGTTATAAATCTAAGGCTAATACTCATTTAAAATGGGGCTCGTCGAGTGAGGACCAATTTGTCCGAAAATCCAAGGCTAACACCCCTCCAAAAACCAAGTTGAATCATTTTTTTGGGGAAAAGTCTATTACCCATAAATTTGAAGTCTAATACCAACTAAAAGGTATTGGATATGAACAAGGTTAGAAATCTAAGGCTAATACTCATTTAAAATGGTGCTCGTGAAGTCGAGGACCAATTTGTCCGAAAATCCAAGGCTATCACCCCCCTCCAAAAACCAAGTTCTATCATTTTGGGGGTGAGAAGTCTATTACCCATAAATTTGAAGTCTAATACCAACTAAAAGGGATTGGATATGAACAAGGTTAGAAATCTAAGGCTAATACTCATTTAAAATGGGGCTCGTCGACTAAGGACCAATTTGTCCGAAAAATCCAAGGCTAACACCCCCCACCAAAAACCAAGTACTATCATTTTGGGGGGAAAAGTCTATTACCCAGTAATCTGAAGTCTAATACAAACTAAGAGGTATTGGATATGAACAAGGTTAGAAATATGAGGCTAATACTCATTTAAAATGGTGCTCGTGAAGTCAGGACTAATTTGTCCGAAAATCCAAGGCTAACACCCCCTCCAAAAACCAAGTTCAATCATTTTTGGGGGAAAAGTCTATTACCCATTAATCTGAAGTCTAATACAAACTAAAAGGGTATTGGATATGAACAAGGTTAGAAATCTAAGGCTAATACTCATTTAAAATGGTGCTCGTGAAGTCAGGACCAATTTGTCCGAAAATCCAAGGCTAACACCCCCTCCAAAAACCAAGTTCTATCATTTTGGGGTGAAAAGTCTATTACCCATAAATTTGAAGTCTAATACCAACTAAAAGGGATTGGATATGAACAAGTTTAGAAATCTAAGGCTAATACTCATTTAAAATGCGGCTCGTCGAGGGAGGACCAATTTGTCCGAAAATCCAAGGCTAACACCCCCACCAAAAACCAAGTTCTATCATTTTGGGGTGAAAAGTCTATTACCCATAAATTTGAAGTCTAATTCCAACAAAAAGGGATTGGAAATGAACAAGGTTAGAAATATAAGGCTAATACTCATTTAAAATGGGGCTCGTCGAGTCAGGACCAATTTGTCCGAAAATCCAAGGCTAAAACCCCCACCAAAAACCAAGTTCTATCATTTTGGGGGGAAAAGTCTATTACCCATAAATTTGAAGTCTAATACCAACTAAAAGGGATTGGATATGAACAAGGTTAGAAATCTAAGGCTAATACTCATTTAAAATGGGGCTCGTCGAGTGAGGACCAATTTGTCCGAAAATCCAAGGCTAACACCCCCTCCAAAAACCAAGTTGAATCATTTTTTGGGGAAAAGTCTATTACCCATAAATTTGAAGTCTAATACCAACTAAAAGGTATTGGATATGAACAAGGTTAGAAATCTAAGGCTAATACTCATTTAAAATGGTGCTCGTGAAGTCAGGACCAATTTGTCCGAAAATCCAAGGCTAACACCCCCTCCAAAAACCAAGTTCTATCATTTTGGGGTGAGAAGTCTATTACCCATAAATTTGAAGTCTAATACCAACTAAAAGGGATTGGATATGAACAAGTTTAGAAATCTAAGGCTAATACTCATTTAAAATGGGGCTCGTCGAGGGTGGACCAATTTGTCCGAAAATCCAAGGCTAACACCCCTCCAAAAACCAAGTTCAATCATTTTTGGGGGAAAAGTCTATTACCCATTAATCTGAAGTCCAATACAAACTAAAAGGTATTGGATATGAACAAGGTTAGAAATCTAAGGCTAATACTCATTTAAAATGGGGCTCGT